>BQNB010147801.1:0-16391 GCA_026074375.1 Tanacetum coccineum
AGTTTTAAGTCCTAAAATTATTTTCGCTTTGCAAAGTTATGTCAATTGTTAAGACGCGCACACAAGGAGCCACGCTCCATAATTATACTATCCTGTATAATAAAGGTTGAGCAACCTCAAAATTAGCTCAGGTATGTAAGAGGTATTGCAAACCCGGCACCAGGAGAGTAACCCACAAATATTCACAAGACTATCTATCACGAACGTACAACAATAACAATAAAAAGGTAGCAACATCATAACATTTGCGAAAAATATCCGTGTTATAGGGCGGACGTACCAGCATCTGCCCAAATATGTGCTAACATGCTAAGCTAGAAACCGCAACAAAAAGGCCAACATACGGCCGCGGTAAAAAAGCACACGTTCACATTACATACAAGCCGCAAATATAAATAGCCACACACGTCCGCGGCATACAAAAAGAACTAAAAGCGATAAGTCTCAAGCTTGGGAATGGCAATGACGCTTCCCAGGGCCTTATCCGTGTCTTCTTCATCATAATCCTCTACGGAGAGATGGGCTACGGAAGTACTAGCCTCACCCACCCAAGTTTAGGAAGACAGAGGAGTGGAGACTATCTCCATTATCAGCTGGTGAAGAGCCGTAGCATGCTTCTTCGCCCCCTCAGCACAGGCATGAACATTCATTAAAGCAAAGGACAGGGAAGTCTCCCCGACAGCTGTGTTATCACCAGCATGATGAATAGGAATGTAAAGCTGCTCATTGCACGACTGTAAATAAGCAGCTTTCGGAAGGCCAGCAAGGGGCCCGTCCAGTAAGAAGCAATCCAGGACCTCATCCATCCCAACATCCTTCTTGGACTTTAACAAATTCACCAAGGGAAGTCTACGTCTTCAAGGGCCTTAACCGCGTTAATATAACTTGCTTTGGCAACCTCCGGGTTGTAGGCATCAACCACGGAAAGATTTCTCCTGGGAACCCCATGCTCATAACTGGCCTATAAGCCTTCCCGCAAGCCAAAGTCAATAGCCCGACCTAAGGCATGACCTAGAATACCCTGGTACTCCATAGATTTTAAACATTTCAGGAGAGCAAGTTGTATCCCATAAGTCAGAAGCCACCTTTTTCTGGCCAAAGTAGTCAAGTAGGCTGGATAAAATTCTCCTTCCAGACGGCCAGAGACATCTATTACGTGCGCCTCAAGCTCGGCCACACGATTGAACAGCTCATGGGCCTGCTCTTCCTGCTGAATCTCCATTTTTTTCTTTAAAATCCTGAAAACCAGGACGCAGAGAAGAAACCTACAAAAACAAGAAAACTTGTAAAAAATAAACACAAACAAACAAATACATGCAGAATAAAAGGTACAGACATACCTCAGAGGCGAGTCTATCTCGCTCAGATGCCAAGGAAGTAATCTTGTCCCTGGCCTCGGCACAGGCCACCTTAGCATCATCCAGGGTGGACGCGAGAAAGGCGGCACGAGAGTCAAGCAAAGAGATGTCATGATCCTTCTGAGTGACAGTAACCTTGAGCTCCGACACCTCCGCGGTCAAAGAAGATTTCTCTCCGGACATTGAAGAAACTTGATCACGGAGGTGGATAACCTTCGCGGCTTCCGCCTCCTTCTCCGCCAGTTGGGACTTCAACCTGAGGATCTCTAAATCTTTCTCCTCTAACAACCTACCACGTGCAGCATATTTAGCTCTGAGCTTTTCCTTAAGCTCTAGTTCATGCTCCACACGGGACCTCACCTCTGCCCCAAGACACACTTGCCGCATTGCCCTTACGTTAAACTCCGTATACAGTTGATCGTAGTCCATGGTACAGAGAGTAGAGAAGAAGGCGGGGGGAGCAACGCGGTCCACCAAGGTGCGGCAAGAAAAACCATCGTCTAACAAAGAATCGTTGGTAATGTTCCACCTAGGGACATACCAACGCTTCGCCTCGGAAGGATCCAAAGTAGGAAGCTCATAAAAAGAGTCATTAGACCCTTCTGATTCCTCAAGCTGGGAAGGACCGGCCAAGTCCGGATTAACACCCGTTGCAAAACTAGTAGTCACAGCATCCTTGGTGAAAGTCATAGCGGCAGCAGTAGTATCTACCAGAATACCCAAAGTACTAGAGTTGTAAAGATAAACAAAAAAATTATGTTAAGAAAAGGTTCGGAAATTCAGGTGGCACTTAAGGATGTGTATATATACCTCTCCACGATATTACAGATCCGAAGGTTCGTTTGGGTAGAAGAATCCGAAAAACCTTCGCTTCCTTGAGAAGAAGGTGCGACAGGGTGAAAAGCAAGCTGTTCTTGGTCCGACAAGTGAGAACCTACTAACCTAATATGTTCCAGACCGACAAGAGTTTTACCACCGATACCGGAAACGAGGGAAGGGTGATCTACCCTAAACTTTTTAGCATGAAGAACATCACTCTGCTTCAGCAATCTTTTCTTTTTAACCTTCTTGGGCTGCTCCGTAACAACCACCTCCTCACTCGACGGTGCTATAAGGGTACACTTGGGCAATGGTAAATGGTCCGGACCAACGGGTCTTAAGCTTGCCTGAGAAGATCTTCAATCTAGAGTTAAAGAGGAGGACTCGATCATCGATGTTGAAAACACGGTTTTTGATCTTGGAGTCATGGATCCTCTTTGTTTTCTCTTTATAGATCAAAGAGTTCTCATAGGCTTGATCACGAAGTTCATTTAATTCATTTAGTTGAACTTTTCGGTGATCGCCCGCGGTCGAAAGGTCAAAGTTTGCATGCTTCAAGGCCCAATGGGCTTTGTGCTCGAGCTCGATCGGTAGATGACATGCCTTTCCGTACACGAGCTTGTAAGGAGTACACCCGATGGGTGTTTTGTAAGCGGTACGGAAGGCCCATAGTGCGTCATCTAATTTATCCGACCAAGAGGCACGGTTCTCGCCTACGATCCTTTTAAAAATTCGTTTCAAGCCACGATTAGAAACCTCAACTTACCCACTTGTTTGTCAGTGATATGCGGTGGAGAGACGGTGAGTAACTCCGTATTTAAGCATGACCTTTGCAAACTAGTCATTGCAAAAATAGGTTCCGCGATCACTAATGATAGCACGAGGGGTACCGAATCGGGCGAAGAGAGATTTAAGAAATTTGCAAACAACTCGGGCGTAGTTGGTGGGGATCGCTTTCGCTTCAACCCATTTTGAAAAGTAGTTGACGGACACGAGTATATATTTGTTCCCTCGTAAAGACGGGAATGACCCCATGAAATCGATGCCCCACACGTCAAAGATTTCGCAAACTTGGATGGAATTTTGTGGCATTTCATCACGTTGCGAAATTTTTCCTTGACGTTGACAAGTGTCACATCGGGTGACCAAGTCATGGGCATCTCGGTAAATTGTGGGCCAATAAAATCCTGAGTCAAAAACCTTTTTGGCGGTGTAGTTGGCACCGTAATGTCCCCCGATGGGTCCACTATGGCAAGCTATGAGGATATCAATAGCTTCTTGGCCTGAAACACACCGCCGGATCACTTGATCCGCACATATTTTGAACAAATAGGGGTCGTCCCAAAAGTAGTGTTTAACATCCTTGAAAAACTTGTTCTTTTGCTGGGACGACATCCCTTTAATCACAAAATTCCCCGCGTGGTAATTTGCAAAATCGGCAAACCACGGGGTACTTGAGTCACCATGAAAAGTCACCATATTAAGTGTCTCGAGAGGAAACGTTTCATTTATCTCCTTTGGGTCGAGCACATTTTCATAAGGATTTTCTAATCGGGAAAGATGATCGGCCGCGAGATTCTCGGCTCCTTTTGTGTCAATTACTTTGAATTTGAACTCTTGAAGGAGGAGAACCCACCGGAGCAATCTCGCCTTGGAATCTTTTTTAGCAAAGAGATATTTGAGGGCGGAGTGATCCGTATACACAATGCTTTTGTTCAAGATGAGGTAAGACCGGAATTTTTCGAAGGCATACACCACGGCTAACATTTCTTTCTCCGTCGTGGTGTAATGCGATTCCGCCTCGGTCATTGTTTTACTAGCATAGTGTATAGGCCTAAAGTGCTTTTCATGACGTTGCCCCAAGACCGCACCTATGGCAAAGTCGCTTGCATCGCACATAAGCTCAAAGGGTAAGTCCCAATCGGGGGCAATCAAGATTGGAGCTTCGGTAAGTTTTTTCTTTAACGTTTCAAAAGCTTGAATACATTCATCGGAGAAGATGAACGGAGTATTTTTCTCAAGAAGATGGGTCATCGGTCGGGAAATTTTGGAAAAATCCTTAATGAACCGTCGGTAGAAACCGGCATAACCGAGAAAACTCCGAACATCCTTGACGGTGGTGGGATGAGGTAACTTAGCAATCACATAGACTTTGTCTTTATCGACCTCAATCCTATTTTTGGAAATCTTATGGCCAAGGACAATGCCTTCCTTAACCATGAAATGACTCTTTTCCCAATTTAGACAAAGATTGGTGTCTTCACACCTTTTGAGCATCTTGTCCACACGAGAGAGGCAATTTCCAAATGAATTCCCAAAGACCGAGAAGTCGTCCATAAAGACTTCCATTATTTTTTCGATCATATTATGAAAGATAGCCATCATACACCTTTGGAACGTGCCCAATGCATTGCATAAGCCGAAAGGCATGCGATGGTAGGCGAACGTTCCATAAGGACACATGAATGTGGTCTTTTCTTGATCATGAGGGTCGATGGGAATTTGAAAGTAACCCGAGAAACCATCGAGAAAACAATAATATTCGTTTCCTGCTAATCTCTCAAGCATTTGATCTATAAACGGTAATGGAAAGTGGTCTTTACGGGTGGCTTCATTTAACTTTCGGTAGTCAATGCATACACGTCAACTCGTTTTCATCATTTTCAACAACGGTAAAGCCACCTTTTTTCAGTACGCAATGTACGGGCCTTACCCAAGGACTATCCGAGATCGGGTAAATTAATCTAGCGTCAAGAAGTTTTTCAACCTCTTTTTTGATGACATCGTGGATCTTTGGATTCACCCGTCTTTGGTGTTGGACCGCCAGTTTGTAGTCCTCTTCCATAAGAATCTTATGAGTACAAAATTCCAGGTTAATACCCTTAATGTCGAAGAGTTTCCAAGCAGTGGCTCGCTTGTGTGACTTCAAAACCTTTATGAGAGCGACTTTTTCCTCGACACTCAAGTCTTTAGCAATTATGACGGGCAACTTGTCGTCACCCTCCAAAAATGCGTACTCAAGATGAGGAGGTAAGTCCTTGAGTTCGACCTCGGGAGGTTCATCAATTGAAGATTTATCATTTTTAGCTTCACAAACTTTAAGTTTTTTTCGAATTTCAGGCAAATAATTTCCTTGAGTTAGGAGGGGGTAATGATGGATTTCATCATTTAGAGATGCTTCAATAGAAGAATGTCCCCCTCCGAGTCGTAATAAGATGATCAACTTCCGATGAAGTTGATCCTCTCAAGAGCGAGAAAGCGTTCTGACTTCCTCGATAAGAAATCCCTATCCCCGAAGGGAGTGAGGGTCGGAGATAGGATATAAAACGATCGGGTCTAATAAGGAGTGGTAATTGCCACTCGCAATCAAATCGAGAAACCGGAACTTCCTGAGATGACTCCTCACAAGCGCATATCAATGATGTTGATTATCTTTAACACATCCGAATTATCCATCATAATTAGAGGAGTAATCTCAAGTTCGATCAGATTGAATGTTACGGTGCTTCGTTTCCACACGAAAAGTTAATTCTCCTTCTAAACATCACTTAAGTCACGTCTAGTCTTTAAGAGACGGATCTCCTGAGAATTAGGGGACTCCGGGTAGACGGCATTCAAAAGTCTACGACTACAAAGTCGGCAGAGATTGGAAACTTTCCAATTTTTTCGTATACATCTCGGCGATACCGATTCCAGATTTGGGAATACGAACGTGTCCACAAGTTTCAAGATTCATACAAGTAGGTCAAATTAAGTCCGGAAGAGAAATCTTTTTCCACACGGATAAAATGGCAATGAGATTAATGCTATCGCCAAGAACTGCCAAAGGCTAAGGCACTCATCATTCCAGGAAATACACAACGGAATGAGAAACTTGCCGTGGTCACAAAGTTTTTCGGGTAACTTGTTGAGGATAACCGCCGAACAATGCTCATTTAAAGGCATTCTAGCCATTTCACTTAATTTTTCTTTGTTTCCACTTAAAGCTTTAAGAGTCGAGGCAAATTTTGGCATAAGAAGCAAAGCATCCGTGAAGCTAATTTCGAAACTCAAATCTTTAAAGATTTTGTAGAATTTCTCAATTTGGTTGTCAGCTTTTTTGCGGAGCTTTTGGTCATTTAGTACCAAGACGTGAAATGAGAATAGAATGGTTTCCTTGATAGGCATTCGGAGCACTAACGGGAGCAACAACAGGCTCAGAATTTTGAGTTTCAACTGGGACAACCGAAGGTTGGACGTCTTTGGTACTTCCGTTATTTTAGTATGTGGCGCACCGGTTTCCTTTGTCACCTCGTTTTCACTTCCATTACTTAGAGGAAGAAGAATAAGTAGTAGGAATCGTGGGTCCTTGTGATAAGCAATCACCGCTTTCGTGTGTAATACCCTTCAAAACATCCTTCGTGTTAGTAATGGTATTACTTAGGAAGTGTCCCTGAACCCAAGGACGAGGCGGTATTGTAATTCACTACTTTGGAAGCATGTCCATTAAATGGGGGGGGGGAGGTCATTTGGTTTTGCATATTACTCATAACCGCATCATTAGCAGTGATGTGGTTATTTTTTTTTTTTGAAATTCGGTCTTCGACTCACCTTGGTCTGAGGAAGTCGGAGCTTGGTAAGCTGGGGGATTGATTTAACCGGGGTTGATAAATTGACCATGGTTTTAATAATCCCCTTGAGTTTGATTGTAACGGTTTTGATTATTTCCTTGGTTTTTTTGAACGGGAGGAAAACCGGGAGGTCGAATTTGATTTGCAATCGGGCGGTAATTGGTAAATTTCCTTGGTTGTAGATAACCGCTGGCGCTTGAGAGACGAATTCTTGAAAATTGTCACGAATAAAACGTTACCATCGGTGGCGGGACAATTTTGGTAAGAATGAGCACCACCGCAAGTTACACAACTTTCCTCGACCGCTTTTACGGTAGCGGGAGCTTGGGATTGGTTTTTCTTATCGAGAAGTAAGGCTTTCACCATATCTTTAAGTTTGACAACATCGGGGGAAAAAACCGGGGAAGAAATTGCTTCGTTACTCACTTTGGAAACAACCGTTTTTTAACGTGAATTAGCGAACATTTGTGATTTGCTCTCAATGAATCTTAGGCAATCACAGTCATTTTATCCAAAAAAAGTTACACCCGCGCGCGTAATTCCATTGAATCTGACATTAAGTTCAAGGCATTGTAGAATGTATCGAGTTGATGTAATTCCGAAAATCCATGAATCGGTCCCATGCTTCGTAAAAAGTTTCATCAAATCGTTGTTGAAATCTTGTGATTTCATTTCGAAGGTTTGTTGTTTTAGAAAGAGGGAAGCAATTTGTTAATGAATTCGAACCAATATCATCCCGTGTAAGAATCTATCGAGGGGGTTCTTTCAAGCCAAATCAGGGAGGCACCCTCGAGGAAAATGGGAAAAGCAGAAGCTTAACCGACCTAAGGACGTTCGGGGAACTTCAACCGTAGAAGTGATCCTTGTTGAAATAACTAATGTGAGCATGAGGTCTTCTTTGGTCATGTCAAAAATTGTTTAATTTTAGAACAAGAGTAAGCAAGACCATGCTCAAGCTCAAGAATTGTTCGCTGGTTGATCACGGGAACAACGTTGTCATCCTCGTCACCCTCTGGGTGCATTCAAGCAATTGCGGCCATAGTACGTATTATAGTCACGAACTACGGGAGGCGCTTGATTCTCAAAAGGTTCCACAAGATTAAATGCTACAACAAAAGTCGTGGGACTATGTTGGTTGAACTGGTTAGAAAATTACGGGATGAGAACGATGCGCCATCGCAACTAAAATGTAAAAAGAAAATTTATACTAATTTTTTTTTGGTATTTTCAACAATTTTTTATTCACATTATATTCAATAAACGGACAATGAATTAGACACTTAACCTAATAACCAACAAGCTTCTCGGTAAATCTTTAAGAGAAAAACGCACAAAAGGAGCGGTAGGAGTAAGGAAAGCGTGAAGCCTATTAAAAACCATTCTCCTTTAGAGGTCGTAGTTCCTCTAACGACCCGCCTTTAATACCCCTCTTTGATTTGTTATCTTCAAAGTAACCTGTAACCACGCAGAGGACACAAAAGGTAAGTTTTGATCTTGGTTTCGGAACTTATTAAATGATATAACATCAGTTGAAAGTATTATATTTATGTGAATTTGTATATTCTATATATGGACAGAAAAGTTTATATATTTGATTTTTATTTTTAATTTTTTTTATATATGAAAATAAGCAAAATAGACTTCACGTCTGAAAGTATCTCAAAGACAAATTCGGGTCAAACGCAACGACAATCGTATACAATCCTCCCTGGCAGCGGCGCCAAAAATTGACAATGAGAGAAACTCAACCCTTTATATATATAAAATATAATAAATATATAAATAAAGAAAAAAGAATCAAAAAATCTCGAAAGTAAAACCGAGAAGTATGATTCCCGGGACGTACCCCAACGAGTATGCAATTTAAAGTCGGATAGTCGTTTTGATAATCGAGTGCAAGAATGGAACAAGTATTTGATTAGTTTTCTAAAACTATGGGAAAATTAATGCAAACACTTAAAAACAATTAAGGCAAAACTATTTTAAACTAGAAACGCAAAACGAGGATCCTAAAAACGCGTCTAATTATCAACTAAGGAAAATATTAATCCTAAAAATGCAAATTTTGTTTCTAAACCTCTAAAATGACAAAAGAAAATTTTCTAAAAAAGATTTATATTTTTTTTATTTAAATATTAAGCTTTTTTATAATTTTTTTTATGAATAAAAACCTAATTCCATAATCAATAAAAAATTATCAATAAAAATGACAAAAAAAACCAACAAATTCCAAAAAAAAATGAATTATCATACTTAAAAAAAATCAAAAATGTGATAAAAAACTCAGAAAAAATATTTTCAACTATTTTTTATATTTAAAAAAAAACAATTTCCTAAAATTAATTCAAAAAAGCAAAAAATGAAGTATACAATCTAAAAGTGATAAAAAAAGAAACTTAAAGTTTGGGTAAATCTTAAAAAATATTTCGAAAACTAAAAACTAATTTTTCTGTATTTAATCCAGAAATAATTTTTCTATTTTTAAATGATTTTCTAAATTTTTAAACTTCAAAAAATAAATAAAAATAACAAATAAAGTTGGAAAAATCTAAAAATTTGCAGGAAAGTCCTAATTGATGTAAGGATCCTAGGAAAAATAAGCTGGAATAACCAGCTTATCCAATAAGCTCTAAAAAGCTCGGATTCAGCTACGAAGTATAAAAAACAAAGGGCTCAACAAAAATGATAAAAAATTAAAGTTTGCAAAACTAGAAGACAGAAAAGACCAGGGCAAGTGGTATGTGTGTTGGTAAATGCTTTGGAGTTGAGTTTGTAGAGGTCCAAGGGTTCGAGCTTTGTGCTCAACACTTGGACTTCCAAACCCCAATGCGTGTTTTTCTCTTGCAATTTTTTTTACCATTCTTATAAATTCAGCTGAAAATGGACAATTTAATGAAAACAAAAATTTTTTAGAACTCAAAAATAAGCTCAAAGAAGGCAAGTTAAAAAGATAGAAGCTTTTTGGTTTATACACAAAGAGCACAAAAAAGCTAAACTGATGGGCTTTTTTTTATCACAAATAAGCAAAAGAAGTGGAATCTCAAATAAGCTAAAACAGATAACTAACTATACCTAAATAGCACTTAAGGACAAAAATAAGCTAACAGAATAAGCTTAAACTAAGCTAAATGGCAGAAATGCTAAAAAGGACCTTTTATTACTATCGAATTTCAGCTAAAAAACCTAATAAGACTCAAATAAGTTTCTAATTCAAATTAAATAAGCAAAAACACTTAAACTGACCTAATCATCATGAATAAACCTAACTTAAAGCAAATACAATGAAGCCAATAACACAGATAAGCAATTTAGCTTTTGGGCCAAAATTCTTCGGCCAAACAGCCTAAAGGGGCACCTTTGAGCTTATTTTAAGCACTCAAGTGGATCCATATGGGTATGAGTCCTATACCTCATAAAGGTTGAACAATAAGCTACACTTATCAGCAAATAGAAAACATTTTGAAACACAAATAAGCCATAAAAAGCAAATGAAAAAGCTGTTTTTCACTTAAAAACACACTTAACCAAATCTTTGACAGAAACTTGACACAAACTTAAACACAAATTGCAGGCCTATGACTTGGATTTCTAACTGATTTTAGGACTCAAACAAACACAAAAACATCACAAACTCACAAGATTCAAATGCCTAATTAAATAAGCTGGCTAAATGAAGTTTGACTTCACAGATTCAGATAACAGTTTTAACAAGGTATGATTTTGAGATTAATAGCTTAAAAACTTAAACAAACTGGATTTTAAGACTAATCTAAGCTAAACTAAATTGACTCAAGTGTCAAAATGCAGTTTTGACCCATTTTCACCTATGAAAACAGTTAAACCAAACACCCCTTTAAAAGTTAATTTGCCTTTTCTAACTTGAAAACTTAAAATTTAGAAACAAAACCTTAAAGACCACATGTCTAACAAGAATAATAAGCAATATTAAGCATATTTAAACAACTAATAAGCACTCAAATAAGCTAAAACAGATTATACTATTTTAAAAAGCTAAAATAGACAGATTCTAAGAAAACTTAAATTAATGATTTCTAAACTACAAAACAAGCATAATTAGCACTAAACATCATAAGCAATCATAAATAAGCAAATATAAGCAGAAATAAGCAATAATAAGCAATGCTACAGTAAAATGCAAGAAAATGAAGAAAATAGAACTTACAAAAGCCCTAGCTAAACATGTGTGGTATTGGCCGACAATCTTATAATAAGCTAATCTACAAGCTCTAGCTTGTCAAAAGACAAGCTAGTATTGTCCATAAGCCCATCCAAGTTTGGCTTATCATCCATAAATAAGCTGTGGTATTTGAGGAGTGGATTTTTTTGGTTTTTTGTAAAATTTTCTTAAGTATTTTATATTTAAGTGAAAACAGATTGCTTATATGTTTTTATAAGGAGCATATAAGAGCTTTTAAACAAAGGAAAAACAAAATTCAAATTTAGACTAAAAACTTCAAACTTTCATTAATATATTGAAAAAAGTAACAGGACTTGGAAATTGAAAGACAATGATTTAAAATGAACTTAAAAAATAAGCTGAAAATTAAACTAGTAAAATAACTCACCCTTCCCAAGGGCTTACAATGATGTCTTATTTATACTAAGCCTAATTGAAGGTCTCTAGTTCTTGTGTTTCTATCAGTGAGGATAACTGTAAGATTGTGCTTGTTTTTGTGCGTGAGCCCCAAAAATCAATCAAAGCCGTCCAAATGAGTAGTCCCCAAGTCCTCTTGATCTTACCCTTTCATTTTTGTCTTTTATTCTTTTTTCCGAATGAGCTTCATAGGGATTGCAAGGTGACAAATGTTGAGTTGAGTAGTGGATAAGGTGTATGGTCGACAAAGTGGAGAAAAAGGGGAATCGTGTTTTTTGTTCAGGTGTTAGAAAGGACACACACTCTTTGTGTGTGGGAGAGATAAACAGTGTTCGCGCCCCTTTTGAAGTTTGGAAAATGGCAAGTTTGGTCCCTGAGAGTGTGTATAACTATTGTACGTATGGTCCTTTGTGGGGTAAAAAGGTTTTGGGATTTGGCAATTATGGTCCTCCAAGGTGGTATGTGGTATTTCATAGAAGGTCCTTATGACTAACAGCGTTAAGGTGTTGGGGGTTAACGGGTTTGTTATAAGGGGGTAAATGGTTATGGTTTGGGCTAGTGTATTGGGTCGGCTATAATAAAAAGGACTTGGGCTTTTTATAAGTCTTTAAGTCTTCAATATGTTTAAATGGGCTGACCCGGCCCATTAGATGGGTACTTTTTATAAGTATTTAAGTCTTCAATATGTTTAAATGACTTTGTCGGGGTTGACTTTGACTTTTTGACTTTAGGCTTCGATTTGACTTTTCTTTCACGCTCTTTCCGTTCTCGTGCTTGGTTTTGTCGTTTTGGCTTCGTTTTTGTCCTTTTCTTGGATATCCGTTACCTGCACAATACAAATGCAAAACATACAAATACAATGTATTTTTGGTACGTTTTTGGTCATTTAAGTCCGTTTTTAATGGAAAATGGTATGTGTATTTAAGCACATACCACGTATCCCGACGAGGTGCGAATTGAAAATCGAGGTTAAGTTCGTGATCGCGTGTTTGAATATTTTAAGATTTTGATTAGGTTTCCTATTTCTAACAAATATAAATGCAAAAACACGTAAAGATAATTAACAATTAAGGCAATTAAAGATTTGACCTAAAAACATTAACGGGAATTAAAAAAAACGCGACTTAAAAAAAACTAAATTATCAAAATTTAACCCTAAAAATGCAAATTTAATTTTTATAAATCCTAAATGACTAAAAATAATTTTCAGAAAAATAATTTTTTTTTACTTTTATTTTATTTATTATGAATTTAAAACTATTTTAATCTAGAAAATTAATTAAAAATACTAAACTAATTTAGAAAAATTTAGAAAAATCATGAAAAGTACTTTGAATTATGTAGAATCTAAGAAAAATAAAAGCTAGAAAAGAGGCTTAAAGAATAAGCAGTTAATAAGCAAAACAAAGCTGATAAGCAAAACAAGAAAAGAGCCTTAAATAATAAATGTGTTGGGACTTTAATGAAAAGTCCCAAGGGCATATGGTGATGAGAGTGTGTGTTATATACGTTGGGTGTGTGAAGGGCAGGTCACAGGTTCGAATCCTGTGATCTTGCCTTTTTATAAAATATTTTTATTTTTGAAATTTTCTTTTTGAAAAAGATTTTTAACACCAAAATAAGAACTTTTTGAAAAGCATAATAAGCACTAATGTACAGGAAATAAGCAAAAAGATTAAGCTGGAAAGCATCAAAAGAGTTCAGCAGTACCAACCTTGAAGTTAGTACTACTAGGATTGGCAGCTAGGACCGAAGCTTTTAGTAACCTCATTAAGCTCAAACAAAACTTAATAAGCTAAACACAAAATGCCCAAAACTTCTAATAAGCACTTAGAATAAAAAACAGTTAGATTAAGCTAAAGATCTATTAAAATTAATGAAACAGCAGACCCTAAGGATGAAAGTAAAGACCATTTGATAGATTTTATACTATTTTTTGACCTGAAAATAAGTTTCAATAAGCTTAAGCCAAAATTTAAAAACTCAAAACAAATAAAGTATGACTACTAAAGAACACATTAAATCTTATTTTAAGGACTTTGAACTAAAAATAGCTAAAACATTTAGCTGTCAAAAGAGACAGTTTAGGACTCATATTGATTTTTGAACTTTTCTTTTGACACCAACTGAAAATTAAAAACCAGGATTCAACTTAATTTCATACTAGAATATTTTTGAACACCTAAATAACCACTAAAGAATAGATTTATAAAAATTCCCCAATAAGCAGATATAGTTACTTTTTAACTATGAAATTTTGCAAATAAGCTCAAGACCTAAAAACTTAGCTAAAAACATGATAAAATTGATTATAACTACTAACTAGACTGTATTAAAGCTAAGTCAATTTGGCTTAACAGCCAAAAGAGATTTTAGCAGTTTTTTCTTTAAATAAAAACTGCTATCCCAAACACCCCTTTAACTTTATAAAAAAACATTTTTAGCTTAAAACAGATGGTGACAAGACTTAAAACAGAAAAACAGATTAAGCATTAGATGAAATAAGTACAATGAAGCATCAGAAACACATAATTAATAACATGAAATAAGTAAATTACAATAAGCAGTTTTGAGGCTAAAACTAATAGATTTAATGTAAAACTTGCACAAATGAAATCTAAGCATTAAGCAAACTAGAATAAGCATTAAACTCCAATTAAAAGCAACTATAAGCAGAAACAAGCATAATTAAGCAGACCTATAAGCATAAATAAGCAAACAGTTAAAATAAGCTAAAATTGAGAAAAAGAGAATGTACCTTTGTCCCAGCTAAATAGTGACTTATTTTGCTCAAAAGAGCTTAAATCAACAAGCTAGCTTATAAAATAAGCTAAGAATAAACCCTATAGGCCGTTCCTTCTCTAGCTTATCTTCCATTGGCTTATTCATGACCTTTTTAGAGTAATTTGAGTGTTGAGCTTATTAATCTAATCTTATCTTAATAAAGGTTTAGTTTAGAAAGTAATAAGCTTATTTAAGCTTATTAGGACTTATTAACCAAACACAAACAACATAATAGCTTTAACAGAGGAATTTGAACACGAATTCAAAATGAAACTTGATTTTATTAAAACTTGAAGAAAGTTACATTATTTGAAAGGAAATACAAGACTTTAAAGATAAAAATAAGCACTAATAAGCTGGAAAATAAGAACCTATACTACACTAAATTACCCTACTCCTAGATGTCTTGGACTGTGTGTGAGAGCTTCTATTTATAGCATTGAGCAGAACCTTCTAGGGCTTGAGACGTTCCTCAATCTCTAATCCTGACCATCCAATCATAATCAACTCTAGATCCAATGATCACAGCC
This sequence comes from Tanacetum coccineum, assembly GCA_026074375.1. Lineage (NCBI taxonomy): Eukaryota > Viridiplantae > Streptophyta > Magnoliopsida > Asterales > Asteraceae > Tanacetum > Tanacetum coccineum. The sequence goes on from BQNB010147801.1 coordinate 14,717, forward strand.
CTTGATTTGAGTGCACATCACATCCTCCAATCATATTCTTTAGGATCGCCAGCATGGACTCCTGAGTGTCAGACGTGTCAGACTCCTTCTAGAAGCAATTTGAGAGCGAGCGTGCTTGGATTGATTTAACCCTGGTGTTATAGGGTAAAAAATGGAGGGAAAGGGGTAGGGGATAATAAACAGTAAATTTGACTCGTTTTGTGGCTTTGACCCTTTGACCTGTGTGTTATAAAAGGAACGAGGGTCTTGGGCTTTTTATTTGTGGAAATGGGCCAAAGAAATGGTTTTAATTTGGGCCAAGAGAGTAAAAGGCTTATTTTTAGGGTTTATAGTTTAATAGGTTTAGGATTTGAGCTGACCTGGCCTATTAAAGTGGGCCCGGGTTGGTCCATGGAAAATGGGAACACTTTTGGCTTCGGTCTTTCATCCTTTTTCCATTCCCGTGCTCGGCTTTGTCCATTTTTGCTTTGATTTTGTCCTTTTTATAAATATCCGTACCTGCAAGACACAAATCACAAAATATACAGATACAATGCATTTTTATCTGTTTTTGGTCATTTTTAGTCATCTTAGCTTGATTTATTAAGGAAAAAGTATGTGTAAAATAGCACATACCAAATTCCCCTATACTAAGCTATTGTCGTGTCCTCACGCAATATTATAAATAACGCTTTAGAAAACTAAGAATTTTGATCCCCCTTGATTAATTACCTCAAAAAGTAGCTAAGTATTCATCTTAAAGGATTAAAGAAACATAAGTTTTGAAAAGCCCCATTTTTTTATTTTCAACATTTTTTCTATTTTTATGTTTTTTCATAACTTCCCATATCTCAACACTTCATAACATTGTGCTTTTATTATTCTGGATAATACTTAGGATCATGGAACAAGCAAAATAAATTCATCGTCCCCAACTTTCACTTTTCCATACTAAGCTTAAAAACAAGATCATTGTCAAATACAAGTCATGATACTAACACTACTCATAAATACTAATTGTGTATTACTTTTCCTCCCTTATTCCTAATTTTGTATCTCAAGATTTTATTTAAGTCATATACCCGAAGGCTCTTTAAGACTTGTTTTGATACTTGTTATATCCAAAAATAAAGCGGTACGGTTGAAAATAAAATTTAGCTTCCACCCGTATCCTTGAAAACTGATGAAGTGACCGAAATTTGGCTTTTGTTGCTTTTGCCTTAATTTATGTCATATACCCTAAGGCTCTTTAAGACACCATATACCCTAAGGCTCTTTAAGGTGCAAATAACTAAGCAACATTTTTCAGTCATTAATTTTATTCATACCAAGTACTATAGAGGAGGAATCGAGCAGTCTCAGTTCAAGGAGCTTACGGACCTGCTCATTCCGATCGTGCTTAATCCGTGTCCTGATAGATGGTTCTGGTCTTTAGAGGGATCGGGAGAGTTTTCTGTCGCTTCTATTCGAAGGTGAATATTCTAGCTTGGAAAATCAAATTGGAAGCGCTTCCTACGAGATTCAATATTTCGCGTAGAGGTATTGAGATAAATAATTTGTTTTTTTACATGAAATCACAAGATTAGCTGAAAGAATAAAAGCAAGAAGTTTAGTACCTATTAATGGTTACCTCAAGGTTTTAGTTTTCTCAATAACCAAGTGCTAAGGAAGAAAAAGGGATACATAAATCCCGTGA
>BQNB010147802.1:1697-16391 GCA_026074375.1 Tanacetum coccineum
CGTGTTTCCGCCTATGACGGGGTGTGACAGAATGGTAATCAGAGCCAAGGTTATAGAGAACTAGGTGGTTTGACCTAGACTATAACCTAGGAACCTTCATATAGTTACATTATAGGATCTATGTGCGCAGTGTTCCGCTTATACGTGCTTATGTGATTATAGGGTATATCATTAGTTAAGTAATTCATTTGAAATATGTGAGCCTAATACTAAGTACCACTGGGAAATGATACGAGTATAAATGCGGTGGCCAACGTAATTATAAACGTATGACGACTTACACATATTTAGTATTATCATCTACACAAATCGGTGTTGACACCTTAGGACTGTAGTAGGCATAGTATTGTATATTAAGTTACCCTATACGTGTTGACCGTCCCACCTACCTAACATTGCCCATGTTATCCCTCGTGTAGATAATGCCGCCAATAATGATGACCCAAAGTGCTGGCCAGCCTACTGCCACATCACGAGGAGGGGAAACGGGTGGACGAGCTGGTAAAGGTGGTGGTAGGACTAGAGGTCGTTCTGGTGATCAGGGTGATGGTAGGATTGATGGTCAAGGTGGCCCAATAGGTGGTCAGGGTAGTGAGGTGAATGATGGTTTTAAGGAAGTCCCTGACTTCTCCACCATCATTGTACAACAGTTGTAGAATTTACTTCCCACTATTGTAGCCCAAGTAGGTAACCAAGGTAGAGGTCAAGGAAATGGTAGGAATCAAAATGGCGATGCCGTCAATGACAACATCCAAGGTGATGTTAGTAGGGGTTGTACCTATAAGGAGTTCTTAGCTTGTAACCCTAAGGAGTATGGTGGTAAGGGAGGTGCTATAGTGTATACCCGTTGGATTGAGAAGATGGAGTCAGTTCAGGATATGAGTGGGTGTAGGGATAATCAAAAGGTGAAGTACACTGCTGGTTCATTTGTTGGCAAGGCTCTTACGTGGTGGAACTCTTCAATCCACACACGAGGTAGAGAAGCCGCTGTAGGTATGTCTTGGGAAGACTTTAAGACTTTGACTAGAGAGAAATTTTGCCCTAGTAATGAGATGCAAAAGTTGGAAACGGAGTTGTGGCATCATGTGATGGTTGGGGCTGGCCATGCTGCGTATACTGATAGGTTTCATGAGTTGGCTAGGTTAGTTCCTCACTTAGTAACCCCGAAAGGTAAGAGGATTGAGAGGTATGTGTAAGGCCTTGCTCTACAAATTCAAGGAATGGTGGTAGCAACGGAGCCAAAGACCATACAAAAGGCTGTGCAGATAGCTGGCACATTAACTGATGAAGCCCTTAGGAATAGATCCATAAAAAAGAACCCTGAGAAGAGAGGAAATGGAGGGGAACCTAACAAGGATAGGTGATTCGATCAAAATAGTCTATATAAAATATATTATATATCCTAAATATCTCTAATAAGTAATAGTATAGTGAGTATTCCGTTTGATATAAAAATTGCTTGAGGACAAACAATATTTTATCTCTCGGATGTCGTATCCTGACAAAGTGTGAATTTGAAAACCTTGTTTCGGTTCGTGATCGTGTGCTTGAATAATTAATATTTTGGATTTGGTTACTAAATCTAATAAATCAAAGGGGAAAGCAAATAAAGGCACGCTAAACTAAAAAATAAAGCAATTTAAAAACCTAACGACATTTAAAAGTAATAAAACACTAATTAAAACTAAATAAGCAAACTTAATTAACTAAAAATGAAAAATTTAAATTCTAAAAACTCAAATTGCCAATTTTTAAACTAAAATGCTTTAAACTAATTTTTAAAAATAGAAAAGTATTTTTTGTTTTTTTTAACTAATTAAAACTATTTTTTAAACTAAATTATACTAAAAAATGAATTAAAAATACTAAACTTAATTATAAAAATTTTAAGAAAATTTATAAAACTATTAGATACTATTCCTAAAGTTTATAAAGAAAAACAAAACAATAAGCTCATGCCAATAAGCCAAGAAAAATCAAATAAGCTAAATAAGCAAAATCTGAATTAAAGCTTAAAAAGAATTTATTTCTAGTATTAAACAGAAAAGTCCCAAGGGCGCTACTGGTTAAGGTGTTGGTGTTGTATAAGGGAGGTCACAGGTTCGAACCTTATGACTTCCTTTTTAGTAATTTTTTTTATTTTTCTTTTTAGAAAAGCTAAACTATAAACAAAAAAAAGTAACTTTTATAAAAGGACTTTTTGACAAAGCTTAAAAATAAGCCAGGAAAAAGCTATCTAAAACTAACAGAATGCTTAAAAGCTCACTTGGTTATATAGCTAAAACTTGTTTATTTTTTTGGACATAATAAGCAAAAGAGAAGACAAATAAGCTAAAACATAACCTAAACCCTAAACCTAATAAGCACTTAGAACTAGAAATAAGCTAACTAAATAAGCTGGAAAACACAAAAGGCAACAAGACAGATAGACTTTAAAAACAAACTAAAAAGGCTTAACCACTACTTTTTAAGCTATTCTAAGAATTAATAAGCAAAAGAAATAAGCTACAAAGTGAAAACAGCTAGAGACTAAGACTCAAAGAATACAAATAAGTTAGGATTAAGCAAAGAGGAAAAGTAATAAGCTAGAATAAAGAAGATGAAAATGACAGGAACTCTACTTGTTTTTGGACTTTTTTGATGTTTTAGGATTACTTACAGACTCAATTTTAAGACTCAAAAAGTATTTAGACACACTAAAAACTCAAAACAAATGAACTTTAGACTACAATAAGCTAATGTTAATCAAAGTTAAACAAAGAAAAGCTAGACTCTAAGCACAAATAAATCTGCAATATGGAATTTTTAGACTTAATCTTACTTGACTAATTTTGTTCAAAAATTCTAAAAAGGCTTTACCAAAGTTCCAATACTCTAAACAGATTGATAACAATGCATTTTAAACTCATTTTAAGAGTAAAAACCTCAACATCTAATTAACTTTTTGCAAAGATCATCTAATAAGCAGTTTGAAAGAACTTTGGGCTAGTAGACTTGGATTTTGGCTCAAACATACTACAAAACCTAATAATAACCATTTTAAACTTATTAAAACTAATTTGTAGACTAAATTAAGGCTTATAAAAACTGACTTAAGAACCTAAAACAGATTATCCTTACATTTACTAAACTTTAGCTCCTTCTCCCAAACACCCCTTTAGAAAATGAAAACTCATTTTAAGCCAAAAACGGATCCAGATAAGCCTTGATTTGCTAAAATAGATTAAGAACCAAGCTAATTAATAACAAATAAGCAATAACCTAAGGGAAATAAGCACTTATCCATAAGCTAAACTAAAAAGGCTATTAAGACTAAAACCTAGCAGATTTTATTTAAACTCAACTTTAGCTAATCTAAACTGTAAACTTAACACATTAAGCAATCATTAGATAAAATAAGCACCATTAAGCATAGATTAAGCACAAGTAAGCAGTTTAATAAGTTGTAATAGCTAAAATGAATAAAAGAGAATAAGTACCTTGATCCTAGCTAAACATGGATCTAAATAGCTTTAACAAGCTTAGATCTATAAGCTAGCTTATAAAATAAGCTCTGAATAAGCCTTATAAGCCCTTCTATTTTTGGCTTATCTTCCAGTTGGCTTATTCAACTGTTTTGAGTGATTTGAGTGAATGAATTATTCAGTTTAGCTTTTAGAAAGCTAAACTGAATAAAAACTAGCTTATGAGTATAAGAGAGCTTACTGAGTTTAGTTAAGACATTCTAAACCCATTTAAACCATAGTTGCTTAATAGTAAAACAAAATTTAAAGAACAATTTAAATGAAACTTGGAATTTTATTAATATCAAAAAGAGATTACAAGCTGATTTAAACAAGATTACAATAAGAAAAATGCCATAAGCTAGAAATTACACTAATAAGCTGCACTAACACTACTAAAAGCTAGATGCCTTCCTCCTGTGTGAGACCCTCTATTTATAGTGCTAAGCAGAAAGTTCTAGGAGGATAGGCGCGTCCTTGAGCTCAAATCCTAACCCTTCAATCTCAATCTATCATTATAACACCCTTGGATCATGTGCACGTCCCTTCCTCCAATCATAATGCTTAGAATTGCCAACGTGGCTTTAGTGAGTGTCAGAGGTGTCGGGGGTCTTCTAGAAGCAAGGGGGCGAGTGGGTGAAGGGAATTTAACCCTGTGTGAATCGTTGAGGTGAAATGGGAGGGAATCATGAATGATGAATAGTAAAATTGACGTTGTTTATATCATGACTTTGACCCGGGTTGTATTTGGACTTGGGCTTTTGTTTTGGGCCAAGTTTTATGATAAGGGTTTATGGTTTGGATTAGTTAATAGATTTTGATATATTTAAGGCTTATGCTTAGTTAAGTATAGATACAATGTTAATGGGCTGACCCGGCCCAATAAAATAGGAACGGGTTGGCCCATTAAGGATGTATATGCCTTCGGCTTTGATTTCCTTACGCTCTTCTAATCTCGTGCTTTGTTTTGTCCTTTTTTGGCTTGTTTTTGTCCATATTTGATGTATCCGTTACCTGCATAATTCAATTGACAAAACACACATATACATTGTATTTTCCATGCATTTTTTGTCTTTTAAGCTCATTTTATTAAGGAAAAATGATATGTGATTAAACACATATCAAAAACATTTTGATATCGTATAAATATGTAATAGCCGTATATATATAATATCAAGTATCCCGTTAGAAATAAGAATCACTTTTAAAAAAAGTAATAATTAAATCTCCCGTGGTCGTATCCCAACGAGAATTGAATTGAGATCTACGTTAATGTTTGTCGTTTGATGCTTGATTATCTTTTGTTTGGTTTTGGTTTTTAAACTAATAATATAATAATAAGCTATAATATAATAATACTAAAATATATCTAAAACGGATATGCTTGTCGAGTGAGGTGAAAAGATCATCAAGTGTAGAGGAAAGAGTTAATAAAGAATTAGTACCATTTTAAAAACTATTTTCTCACAACGTTAGTTTATATTGAAAACAATCCTTTATTTTGTTACAAATTACTCTATTTAATGATGACGAATTAATACCCGTAAAAATATTATTTTTTCACAACGTTGGTTGTTATTGAAAACAATATATTATGTAAGTATTAATTACTAGATTTGATGTTTGACTATTTTTCCGGCTTTTGACTATTTCTCCGGCTTTTGTCCTTCGAAACAACCAAATAAGAAATCTAAATAACCCGAAGATTATTAATCAACAAATCACTTTTTGATCCACACTTAATTCACTAGTCGCAACCCACTTAACAAGCATATATAAATCTACTCACTAATCATGACAACAAACATATATAACAATCTACTCGCTAATAATCATACATAAAACTACACTAGTAACAATAATAAACATAATAAATCTAAACATGGCAATAAACAATAAAAAATAAGTAATGCTAAACTAATATAGTAAAGAAGAGAGTAAGAAGATAAAACCCGAAATTCGCTCGGTATGACACGGAGATAATAACGGCTCCATCAACGATCAAATTAATAAAAATCAAACTTTATAAAATAAAACCATTTTTTTATTAAATGGAAACGTTTTATATAAAAGACGAAAATAGAAACTGAATTAAAATAAATGGTTTAATAAAACAAATATATTAAAATGATGGATACTGATTTTCGAGAGGAGCACAAAATTTATGACAATCAAAAAGTTGATTTACTTAAAACTAAATAATCAAGATAGCATTTGAACCAAAGTGTAGACAAATTAAGGAAATGAGAAATAAAATAAATTATCTAATCCTATTCTTATCTACCTTTAATCTACTCTACCGAAAACAAACAAAAAAACGAAAGAGAAAAAATGAAATATTATTATTATAGCCAAATTTCAAGTCATGTGGTCTTTTAACTACATAGAAACGGTAGTACGAAGCTAGTCTGGAATCAAATAGCCTATTTCTCCATAACACTGACAAAACCTCGATGTGTACCTTAATTTCACCAGAAGGAATCTCTACTAAGTGATCTAAACTAAGAATCGCAAAAACCAAAGCAACTTTATTTATTTACAATTATATAACGTTTATTAAGCTGATGGGAGCAAAAAGCCACAATTAACTATTATTGACTTAAAGATGATCCAACTAACTCCATGGTCTGCATCTATACTTATTACTTAACTCTATCATTTCTTGTCATTACAAATTAAAATCTTTACTAAAAAGGACCGCGATTGCTTAGTCTAATAAAACAAGTTTGCTATTTAAAGTATATTTATTGAAACTGAATCCTTCTTGGCTTTTTCAAGCTAGAATTCGCGTTTTAAAGCTTCTTGTATAAAATACTAGCAAAAGCTTAAATTTATATAAGTTAAGGGGCAAGCTAGAGCGCAACATGCTCGATCAAGTCAAAATTTATTCTCAAAAAGACAAACTATGTGTCAAAACACTTATTTTATTTTATTTAAAATTTTAAATTTTGCCTAAAATCATATATTTTTATTATTTTTGGTGGTAAAACAGGGTTACGTGAAGACAATGCAAATGCAAGTAAGATTAAATCAAAAGATTCCCCCATACTAGAACTAAACATTGTCCTCAATGTGAGACTGCTACCCCTATACTAATTTCAAGGCATAATCTAAATATTTAAGTGGCGGTCTTTACGCTAAGATCTAAGCGTTTATTAATTATGCTAATAGATAAACGTTAATCAATAAGATCTAGGATATCAGATTCCCATATATAAGCATGCGAAGGATTGAAGATAGAAGGTGGACGGTTGAACGAATGACAAACCACAAGCACGAGATTCTTCATAATCCGGGCAATCCTGGACCATAAAACTACAAAGGCAATCCTGGACATAAAACACCAAACACGAAACATGAGAAAGGAAGAGGCGAGCCTCCTCACGTCACACTTATTCATAAATATTACACTAATATACTACTACTAGGGATAAGCATGGATTTCCACCCACGAACACTTGTTTTTGTTAACCGAGTCACGAGCCTGACTCGTCCCCGAATTTAGTGGTCCATGGGGAAAGTTTAGAGATCCAGGACAACCATCGGTGGTATGTCCCCTCTAAAATAATGCTTAAGTCTATGACCGTTCACCTTGAAGTTTGGTCCGTCGGTTTGAGATAACTCGACGGTTCCATAAGGGAAAACTTGAGCAACGGTGAACGGTCCAGTCCAACGGGTTTTAAGCTTGCCCGAGAAAATCTTTAATCGAGAATTGAAGAGAAGAACTCGATCACCAATGTTGAAAACACGGTTCTTAATCTTGGAGTCATGAATCTTCTTTGTTTTCTCTTTGTAGATTAAAGAGTTTTTATAAGCTTGATCCTGGAGTTCATCTAATTCATTCATTTGAACTTTTTGGTGATCACCCACGGTCTTAAGGTTAAAATTACAATGCTTTAAGGCCCAATAGGCCTTGTGTTCAAGTTCGATAGGAAGATGGCAAGCCTTTTCGTATACAAGATTATAAGGAGTGCACCCGATGGGTGTCTTGAATGCGGTATGGAAGGCCCATAAAGCATCATCTAACTTATCGGACCATGAAGCATGATTTTTGCCTATGGTCCTTTCTAAGATACGTTTCAAACCACAATTTGAAACCTCCACTGGTCTACTTGTTTGTGGATGATACGCGGTAGAAAGACAGTGGGTAACTCCATACTTAAGCATGACCTTTGCAAATTGGTCATTGCAAAAGTGAGTACTGCGATCACTAATTATAGCACGAGGAGTTCTAAATCGGGCAAAAAGAGATTTCAAGAATTTAACGATGACTCGGGCATCATTAGTGGGGAGCGCTTTTGTTTCAACCCATTTAGACAAGTAGTCAACGGCCACGAGAATGTACTTGTTCCCTCGAGAAGACGGGAATGGTCCCATAAAGTCGATGCCCCACACGTCAAAAATCTCGCATACTTGAATTGCATTTTGAGGCATTTCGTCTTTTTGCGAGATTTTGCCTTGACGTTGACATGAGTCACATGACTTCACCATGTCATGGGCATCGCGATAAATTGTCAGCCAATAGAAACCAGAATCAAAGACTTTCTTAGCGGTGTAGTTCGCACCATGATGTCCCCCGGTGGGTCCATTATGGCAAGCCGTGAGGATATCAACGGCTTCTTGGCCGTAAACACAACGTCTAATCATTTGATCCGCACAAATCCTAAACAAGTAGGGGTCGTCCCAAAAATAATGCTTTACATCCTTAAAGAATTTTTTCTTTTGTTGGGACGACATCCCTTTCACTATAAAATTTCTCGCATGGTAATTTGCAATGTCGACAAACCATGAGGTAGTAGAATCACCATGAAAAGATATCATTTCAAGGGTCTCGAGAGGAAATGTTTCGGTAATTTCCTTTTTCTCGAGATCACCTTGATGAGGATTTTCTAATCTAGATAAATGGTCGGCCGCGAGATTCTCCGCTCCTTTTTTATCATGAATAATGACATCAAATTCTTGGAGTAGGAGAATCCACTGGAGAAATCTCGGCTTAGCATCTTACTTAGCAAGAAGATACTTGAGAGCGAAGTGGTCCGTATACACTATGGTCTTTGACAAGACTAAGTAAGGCCAGAATTTCTCAAAAGCATACACCACGGATAATAACTCTTTTTTTGTAGTAGTGTAATGTGCTTGAGCATCCGTCATGGTCTTACTTGCATAGTGTATAGGCTGAAAATGTTTGGTCTTTTGTTGCCCCAAGACTGCACCTACCGCATAATCACTAGCGTCACACATAATTTCAAATGGTAGGTCCCAATCGGGGGCAACTAAAATTGGGGCTTTGGTTAACTTTTTCTTAAGTATATTAAACGCTTCAATACATTCTTTCAAGAAAATAAACGGAATTCTTTTTTTAGAAGATGGGTCATCGGCCGGGCGATTTTAGAAAAATCTTAGATAAATCGACGATAGAACCCGACGTGACCTAAAAAACTTCGAACGCCTTTAACGAAAGTCGGATGAGGGAGTTTAGCTATAACATCAACTTTAGCTCTGTCGACCTTAATCCTGGACTTTGAAATCTTATGTCCTAGAACAATGCCTTCTTTTACCATAAAATGACATTTCTCCTAATTTAGAACAAGGTTAGTGTCTTTACACCTTTTCAACATTTTATCTAAATGGGAGAGGCATGATGAGAAAGAATCCTCAAAGACCGAGAAATCATCCATAAAGACCTCCATTGTTTCCTTGATAATATCGTGGAAAATGGCCATCATGCACCTTTGGAACGTGCCCGGAGCATTACATAGGCCGAAAGGCATACGTCGGTAGGCGAACGTCCCATAAGGGCAAGTGAAGGTGGTCTTATCTTGGTTATGAGGGTTAATAGGAATTTGAAAATATCCGGAAAATCCATCTAAAAAGCAATAGTATTCATTCCTTGCTAAACGTTCAAGCATTTGGTCCATGAAAGGCAACGGGAAATGATCTTTACGAGTAGCATCATTAAGCTTACGGTAATCAATACAAACGCGCCATTCCATAACTAACGTAGTAGGAATTAACTCATTATCATCGTTTTCAACTATGGTCATGCCACCCTTTTTAGGTACACAATGAACGGGGCTCACCCACGGACTATCGGAGATAGGGTAAATCAATTCGGCATGAAGAAGTTTGATAACTTCCTTTTTGATAACCTCATGAATTTTCGGATTCACCCTTCTTTGATGTTGAACCGCCAGTTTGAAGTCATCTTCCATTAAGATATTGTGAGTACAAAAACGAGGGTCGATGCCCTTAATGTTAGAAATTTTCCATGCGATGGCCCATTTGTGTGACTTAAGAACCTTTAAAAGGGTGGCCTTTTCTTCATCTTTTAACTCTTTAGAAATTATGACGGGTAATTTATCATTTCCTTCTAAAAATGCATATTCAAGATGACATAATAAATCCTTGAGCTCAAACTCTGAAGGATCATCAATAGAAGATTTTATTGTTTTAAGTTCCTTAAAATAAATTTCTTTCGGAGGGAGAGGAGATGATGGATCATCGTTTAATAACTTCTCAAGAAGATGAATGTCTCCCTCCGGATCAAAGTCAACATCATCAATTCCTGGTAGAATTGAATCACTTGAAAGACAAGCTTCAATCTCTTCCAAAATGAAATCTCCTCCTTCAAAAGGAGTGAATGAGGGGGAAGAAGAAGCAATGATAGGATCCGAAGGAGTGGGATTGCCACTCATTAAACTATCCAAAAATCCAAGCACTTCTTGAGCATACTTCTCACAAGCAACGTCTATGACATTGACTTGATGAACCATTTCATCATAATAATTACGGGAGTATCTTGAAGCGTGCACGACTTTAAACGTAATGGCCTCATCATTGACTCGAATAGTTAGTTCTTCACCATGTACATCGATTAAAGCTCGTGCCGTCCTCAAGAAAGGTCTCTCGAGAATGAGGGGAACCCGAGGATCAACATCGTAATCTACTACAACAAAGTCGGCCGGGAAATAAAACTTTCCTATTTTCACAAAGACGTCTTCGGCAACACCTTCCGGATAAGCAACCGATCGGTTTGCAAGTTCGAGTGTCATGCGGGCCGAAGTGAGTTCCGGGAGCGAAAGCTTCTTCCATACGAAAAGAGGCATTAGATTGATGCTAGCGCCAAGATCGGCCAAGGCTAAGCACTCATCTAGCTCCGGAAAATCACACGGGATGAGAATTTTATAGGTCCTAAGTCTTGGATCTGATTAGCCTTTTGTAAGCCAATAGCTAACTTGATCAAATCCAAATCAACTATAAGAGAGACAATGACTATGAATACTATGTGCTAATGCGGAATCTTAACACAAGTACTAAGAAGAACAATTGTAAAACTAACTTCGTATATTGCTATTGATTTCTATTAGGTTTGGGATCCCTAAGCACTATGCCGTAGGGTTCCTTTTATACACCAAGGAAACCCTAAAAGGCTTTACAAAACATGTGAAATGACAATGCATATCCTTTCCTAAGATATCTCCTAAGATATCTCTAAGATAACTATTAAAACTATTCTGTTACATAAACAAACTTAACTAGACAAGGCCAGTACTAACTATAGTACTGTCAGACTTAACTTAGTACTGACAGACTTAACTATGTTTACCAGACTTAACTCTATAACTACCAGACTTAAGTTTGTTTACAATAATTACTAACACTTATGATGTTTTGCTACAAAACCAAGTTAGAAATACAAGTGCAAGAAAATTTTTCTAACAAGTAGCATGATTACGACAAATATATTCAAGGATAATAAAGAAGATAAAGAAGAAATAACCATTTAAAACATAATGCATTCATATCACCCATAATAATAAAAGACCATCCATTCATAATAGATAAAAATTCATACATGCATAACAAAACAACTTCATACATAGAGTAAACTTATGCATGATAATATGAATTTCTTACAATACTTAGATATACTAAAATTAAACACTACTATCCTAATGGTCTTAATACTTCATAAATCCTAGATGATTCTTGAGTCATAGGTAATGGCTTTGAGCAAAAGGTTGGGTAAAACATTATTTGGATGTATTGAAGATATTTTAAGGATAAGGTGGAGAAGGTGAGGCAATGGCAGAGGTAAAAAGATACTCAAAGTGAGCAAACATTAAGTTCATCTCATCCCTAAGAGAGAAGATAAGATTTTGGTTGTGAAAAAAAACAAAGACAATTTACCCCATGATATTTAAATGTCTTGAAGTAAATGGGATGACCCATGAGAGGTGGTTGAGGTGGTGGTTGTGGTGAATGTGGTGAAGGGGTATCAAGAATGTGATCAAGAGAAGTAATTGGTGACAAGGATAGAGTGATATCTAAAGAGGGATGGCTTTGTAGTAGAATTGGGTTTGAAGGTCTTGGAGGAACATCCATGATTTCATCAAAAAAATGGATTGGATGGTTAAGGAGAGGGTGTGTCATTAGAGGATGGAGGTGAAGATTGAGGTTTTGACTCAAATGAGGAAGAGTTAGTGTCAAAATTAGATGATGTATCTTTGGTTGATGGAGTTTTTTTATGGTGCAATTGGTGGAGATGGAGATGAGGATTTTGTTATGGGAGAAGGTGTGGTAGTGTCATCTTCTTCACTAGATAGGTCCACAAAGAGTTGTCTTGGTGAAATAATGGTTAGTTTGATTTTCTTAGAGAGGTTAGAGGAGGAGGCTTGTGTGGATGCCATGGAAGTAGAAGAGAAGTGAAGAAGATGATTGTGAAGATGATGAAGATGGTAAAGGTGATGACTATTTATTTTAGAGGTAGTGGATTAAAGAAGTAAGGCACAGGAAGGTGAAATTTTAATTCCAAAAAGTGTTTAACAAAATGCAGGAAAGTAGCTAAGCTATAAAGTTGATAGTCAACTGCACAGAAAATTAGGAGAGACACAGTAAAAATCTCGTGATGCCTGATGGCGGTCCCATAAATACACTGGCGGTCCCGAATATATATAGGGGCCGCCCAATATTTATGGGGGCCGTTTTCTAGAAAAACAAAGATTTTTCCTAGGTTTCTAGACCTTTAATCCTGTGCAGAATCATGCTATCCTGGAAATTCTTTTGCAGATAAATCTATTACCTCAAGAATTCAATCTATTAATGTCTAGATTTCAGTTTAAAAACTAACTATACTACTTAAGAAGCAATTATATGCGTATGACTGTAAAACAAATAAGCATGCATAAGATCAAATGTTTAATAGATAACTTAGAGTGTTAAAGGCATGCAAATCAGTTTAGGATGATAAAATGAAATGATCATCCAAGGCAGATTACGTTGCCCAAACTAACTTTAAAAAATCCTAACAAATAGCATGAGTTAAAGTACCAAAGCATAGATAGTAAGAGTAAGTACCAACAAACATAATAAATCAGTAAATATAGAGAAATTGTCTTATAGCAATTATCCAAATTGCTCATTTCTTCTTCTTCTTCAATAAGTTCTTAATACCCTTCCCGATTGACAGTATTCCATCACGATGCTCATCTCGCAATTGAACTTGACGGTTGAGGATTTTGGTTTGACAAGTGTAGAATGGTTCCATGTCTGGGTCAATATTTGGTGGGTTTTTAAAGACTAGAGGAACCTCGTTTGTTAGTGAATTAACAAAATGATTGGGGGAAGCAGTGCTTGCACGCGAGGTCCCTTCGTCATTTCCATCATTACCATCATCATTGGGATGAGAGGATGATGGTTGACCAAAGGCGGATGAGGAAGAAGTGGAAGACCAACCTCTTCTCGTGCCATAATCCTTTCGAGTATTTTGCTCTTGTTGAGCGGCAAGAGGATACATGACACGATCGTACAAGACATAAAGAGGATTTGACAACTCAGGGTTTTCGGATATGACGTAGTCAAACATGCGAGTTAATAACATACCATAGGGTAGGATTAACCGAGCTTGTTTGGTGATAAACTCCATTCGTTTAGCAATGAAGTAAGCAAGATTATATTGTGTGGAGGTAGCAATACAAAAGAGCATATGACACAGACACGTAGGGACATGATCCTGATTTCCACCAAGACAAAATACATTTTCCCGAATTATGTCGACCCATGTCTTCATAACGTCGGTGATTTCACGAGTCAAGATTTGATTGTCCTCAACTACAATCTCTTGCTCATGACGGATGCGAGTGATAATACCCCGTCGTTCGATTTGAACAAGGAGTTTGATGTCATCGGGAGAAGGAGGATTAGTTTAATAAGGACCACCCGTTGGAACACTATATGGCAAGTCATCAAGTGACCATTTATCAAAAAAAGAACAATCACCTTCGTAAGGGATACCAAGGATTTGACCGAATTCTTCGAGAGAAAAAGAAAAGAGTTGATTTTGAATGACAAACTCGACAAATATTTGACCTTCCGAATCATAGTTGATACGGTATTGAATGTAGAACTCAAGAATGAAACGAGGAACGATTTGTTCATTAATTTCGATAAGACACTCAAACCCAATATGACTAAACATGGACCTAACATAGACCAAATTATCAAAGCTCGGATCAACTACCCGCCCTTCGTGAATGTAACGATTTTTAAAGAATTCAAAAGTACGTTTTAGTGGTTCGTTGTATTCAAAGGACATTTTTGGAATGTAACTTCTAGTGTTTTTGTGGTCATCCGATGTTTTGTGAGGCATTGTCACCTACATCAAAATGTTGTTCAAGATTTTATTATTATGTCCTCGTAATGTTAATTATGTACTCTTGCCTAGTGTGTGCCTATATGAAACAAATGTGGAGTAACATATAACTTGACTCTAACAAAACCTATGAGTTAACCCAAACGCTCCTTAATTCAATTTTGTTCATGAGATCATTATGCGTGTATGCAAAAATGTTTTTAGGACAAATTAACAATGCAATAAAACAGTTTCATGATGTTCCTAACGAGAGTGATTTTGAAATAGAATTGGGGTTTTGTGCGAATTTGTTTTTTGACAAACTGACGAGGTGTCATTTTATATAATATCTCGGGGTTATTTAACCTCCTAAATCATGCAAATATACCCAGATTATGTGCTTAATTGTTTGTTTTCATGTTTTTAGTACTTGGATGGAATTTAGAGGATATACACGTGACTTGGGCTTATTTAGAGAAGAAACTGACAAGACTATGACTCTACACTATTTATCTCGAAGAATTGTGCATACAGAGCGTATAGACGGCGTCGCAGACTTCA
>BQNB010147803.1:2105-7105 GCA_026074375.1 Tanacetum coccineum
TGCTAATCAAGATGGAAGATCTCATTTCGAATTTGAGTTTGGAAACTTCCCTAGTTGAAATGGGTAACGTGTTCTGCTGCTTGGACAGACTCTTGCTATTAGAAACATATGCTCCCTAACGGGTTAGGCCCTTCCTTTCGTTTGATTGAGAGCTGGGAAACCTTAATGTGGCCACAAGAATCTCCCGAAGGGCCTTAGCTTTCCTGATAGCGTATGCTTAACTCTGACCTTCTCATTCCCGTCGGGTATGAAACCTCTAAGTATGGTTACGCTCCGAGGCAGACCAGCAGATCTAATGGATGGACCCCTCATTGCCCGAATAAGAGGTCGATTAAGGAGATATATGAGGTTAGTGCATGTTCGTAGTGATTGCCTCAGATAAAGGAGAATAGATTAGAAAGTTTTCCCTGAGATTTGACCCACCAATGACTACCTATTCTCGCCTGGTGCCTGAACCTTGCTCGTTTACATCTGGATAAGACAATAGGGGTACACTCGAACGATAGAGAAGGAGTTACTATGGCTAAAGCTGGGGGTTTAAGGATAGCTAGTTGACTGCTCTGAAAGTAGTCTTTTTCCTATCTGAAAGTTATGGATTCCCATCTTTTTCGATTAACAAGTCGGGCTTTCTTACATGAGAGCCATAAAAACCTGTGTTTTAGGCCTTTTGAATTAAAGCTAACGACTTTCCTTCCTAGATAGCTCAGCTAGGACCTTTGCTTGAACGTTAGGATTACCGGAGAGGCTAGGCCGGCTAAACACCCTATCCTTGCTCTAATGAATAACTTGGATAGCCACTAACTCACATCTGCTAATACCGGTCCTAGGAAGTAAGTATATAGCCTAAGGAGCTTAGAAGGACTAGTCTTTCTTGCTCTTTTGACTTAGTCCGTTGCTTATCAACTCTTTTAGTCGGTTTAGCAACAAAAAAATGACTAGGAAGGGAAGGCAACTACCCGAGTTCAGGGTATGTTGGTTTAGAAGTTCTATATTGAAGTTTCGTAGTGAGATATTGAAGTTAGGTAGTGCTCCTTCTCGAATACCAGACTGAGAGTGGGAGATTGACATCCTTTTAATCTTGGCTAAGAGGACTATTCAAATCCTAGTGAAGTAAAGGACTATGAGAACTCTCAAGTCGATGCGAATATAGGGCCATTTTGATGCGGGAATTGTGCAAAATGAGACTTTCAGGGAGATAAGGCAGGGAAGCCATTAATGGTATTTCATTCGAAGTGGTGTATTTCAAGTTGGAGAGTTAGGGAATTCAATATTGGTATTGAAAGTGCGGAATCGTATTGCCAAAGTGGGCTATTTGGATAGGAATGAAATAGGTTTTAGAAGGTACAAGTATTGAAAGAAATCCTGTTTACAATGAGTTCTCAATCGCAAGGTCTTACCCGAGTTACAGAAAGTTGC
Organism: Tanacetum coccineum; assembly: GCA_026074375.1. NCBI lineage: Eukaryota > Viridiplantae > Streptophyta > Magnoliopsida > Asterales > Asteraceae > Tanacetum > Tanacetum coccineum. The sequence continues at coordinate 3,522 of BQNB010147803.1, forward strand.
TGTCGGCAAAGAAGTCTTACCAAGGATAGCCACGACTTTCATTGAAAAAGGATAGGCCACTCGCTGGGCGCCCTAATCAATGAGGATAGGTTTCGATGTGGGGTATTTGCTATATGGTATGGTACAAAGTCAGTTTAGAATTCTTCGTGTGGGGAATGAACGTAAACCGCTTCAAGGCAACGGGCTATCTCCCAACTTTCACTTTAGGAATGCCTTTAAGGCTAGCTCTCTCCTTTGGTATTCAATTGGGTATATTTCGTAGTGAGATAAGGAATTCAATCGTATATGGTATTGTACAAATACAATATGGCAGTATTGACTAGCGGGATGGTTTCAAAAAAAGGATTTCTTGCGGTATCGGTACTCAATAGGGAACTAAAAGGATAGGAATGTACTTTGAGTTCTCAATTCTATTGCATTAGAAAGTGGGGAATTCCATCGTCTTTGGTATGCGAATTTCAAGCTGCTACTGCTCGGATAGCTGCTTTAGAGGTTGCTTAGCCGGTATCTGACTAAACTAGCTGGTTTAGATTTCATTAGTTGAAAGTCTCGCACTATTTACACTATTTCAACGAAGACTGTGTAAAATGGTTATGATATAAGGGAAGGATTGACCTGTTGGTTGACTTCTCAATTGAGAAAATACTGGAATGAAACTGGCAATGCTCTCTTCGGTTTTCATCCGGTTGTCAATCCTCTCTTCGTCTCAGGTCGATGGATCTTCTCAATTGGAGGACCCCCTATATGGATAATACACATTCCAGTTGACCGGGCCTAATTAGAATTGTTTTGTTCCGAAGCAAAGATATCCACGGGGTGGTTCGAACGAGTAGGAGAGTTGATTGCTGGTTTTTAGAATGATAATCGAAGTGAAATAACGGCATTTTGTAGGAACAGGAACTTTCTTTTTGAATGGAATCTGCTGTGAATGCTAGCTCCGCTGCAACAATAGCGTTAGTAGAGGTTGCTTACGGTGACCGGTATATACTCAAGCCAAAAGAGAAGCCACATTCACTACATCTATTTGCCTACCTATTCATGTGAATTCAAAGGTAAGCAGTTAGTTCCGGAGATCTTGCTTTAAAAGGAATTCTGAGAAGTGAGCTTGGTACCGCTTTCTTGCGAGTACTGCGCAGATAAGGTGGAACATATCCTTCAAGTAAACGGTCAAGGGTTTCATAGCTAGTTATTCTCTTGATTTATTTCTTTTTGTTAGGGCCTTCTAGAACGTATCCACATGCCTCACTCCCGGGAAATTGCATTCTAACCTAGCCAACATGCATATAGTTCTTTTTTACTCGATTGCAAAAGATAGATAGCAACCGTTGGCTTGTAGGACTGTGCTACTGGACTGGGTTGGCTACTCTCTGTGATCCCTGCTGCTATTATCAGATAGCTAAGACTGATTCTATTGCTCCTCTTCGGAAAAGGGTCTTACCACTGAGGTGAGGCCTAGTAGTTACTATGAGACTAATAGCTTAATAAGGTGCTGTCAAGCATTGAAGAGTTTCATCTGTTCTGGTCTATTTATGCTAACGGGGACAGAGAGCTGGGATAGTCCTCAAATCATTCTGGGAGTTAGGCTTCGGGGTCTTTTGAAGAAGGATCGTGAGACTTCCTGACCCTGGGAAATTTCCAACATCTGAACAAGGAGTCAGAACTTGGCCCCTAGAAGCTGCAAATGAGTCAAGTTCCCCAGGACCTGTAAATGACTTGCCACAACACCGAGCTCTTATAAAAGCCCGCCCGCCCTGTTTATGAGCCCATTTCCGATTCCTTTACCCAATCTCATGAGAAGCAAGCCCAGCAGGCCCTACCTTAAAATGTCCCCAGACAGCCAGCCCTCACCAGGCTGCTAGCATTGCTAAATGCTCCGCCACGAAGCAAGCTCTCCCGAATACGACAGATGCAGAAGTGGGGAAGCCGGAAGTGGCTAAAGAAGTCGGAGGAAGAAAGTAGTTGGACAACTGTATACACGAGGGTACATTAGTCTTCTGGGAATTGGCAACATTGACAGAAAGGGGAAAGGGTAGGAATACACTTTTTTAGGTGTAGCTATACTAAAGTAGTTGGCCTAACCTTCGGTTCCCGTAACCAAGTTTTTCTTTCTCATTCCTTATGTACTTTTTCTTACTTCATCCATACTTTTTGACTTTTTCTGAAGTGTGGGGCAAACGGCGCCCTCTACTTCTACTTCTAACTAAAGGCGAAGAGCCGGCATTGCAAGCAAATAGAGAGCCTCCGCCCGCTTGATCGGTTGCGAGCCGGAAAGCGTACCGGCAGTTTGAGTCGCGAAAGGGCCGCTTGCTTCACTTCATTTTTCTATAGAATCTTGCTTCACTTCATTTTTCTATAGAATAAAATAATATATATAATTTCATTCTATATCTATCTATAAACAAAAAAGATATATATAATCTTTTGATTTTTCCAATTGTTCATTCCTGGGGAGAGGAAGAAGCAGATAGAGCAAAGGCCTCCTCTTTCCGTTCGCTCTTCCCGAAGTGAGCGAATTGCATGTAGAGATCCGTAGGGGCTTATAGTTTAATTGGTTGAAACGTACCGCTCATAACGGTGATATTGTAGGTTCGAGCCCTACTAAGCCTACCACCCCCTGCTCTTCTCTTTCAGCCCTTGCTGGTGAAAGTCTTAGAATGAATGTTGGCCTAGATAGAGGAATCAAAACTAGCTCGACCGGAAGGGAGAGGATAGGCGAATCAGTAACTGAAATGAAAGCTGGAGTAAGACAGTCAGTTGGAGAGCTAGCATGAAGAAGTCGGAAGGGATATTCGAAAGGCAGAAGGGTAAGAGCTAGAAGGCTGTCTTTGAGGATAGGATGGTCGGACAAGGAATCCAACCTCTTTCTATAGATAAGATAAGTCTGTAACTTCAGGTCGAATCACTAGAAGGTATACTATTCTGAGGGTAGGCATTCGCCGTCCCTCAATCGCTTACTGATATGCTTTATCTCATCTAGCAGCACTCTAAGAGCCTCTTTCCACCCTACTGGCTTTAGGTAAGGGTCTCAGATCGTATGCCTTCTAGCCTGCCTCTTTCTTGAGCTGGCCATGGGATAAAAAGTCGATCTCTATCTGATCTGTGAAGTGAAAGACTAGTCCTGATCTTATTGAATTAATTCCATCTAAGAAGTCGAAGTAGGTTCGCTGAAGCCCATCTATTCAATAAGATCAGTTAAGCAGGTTGTTAGGGCCACTCGACTTATAAGTAGTAGTATCACTTTGATCCTATATGAGCATCCACTTTTTCAAACAATTGAGCCTTCATCATGGGAATAAATAGGATAACAGGATTCCAGCTGTAGTTTATTGGCCGTTAGGTCGGTCAAACTGTCCATGTAGCTAAAGTCAAGCCAATTGTTCGAGTTCGCGTTCTCGTTCAGGACAGGACAGTATGGGACCTCTTGCTTAGGGCTTTGGAAGCAAGCAACCAACCCGGCAGAAGTCGATCGGAAGTTTACTATTTGACAAAGGGGCGCGTTAGCGGCATAAGAGTAAGTAAACAGATCAGGTGTAGCGATAGGGCGGTTTACAATTCTATTCAAACAGGCTATTGCGCCTAAGTCA
>BQNB010147803.1:12105-16391 GCA_026074375.1 Tanacetum coccineum
CATTTTTATTTTGACCAAAACCATAACTCTTTTTTTAATCGGCCGTTATTGCATATCGTTAATTGTCATAATTTTGTATATCGTTTTTTATTTTGACCCAAATAATCCTATTATGAACGTTACACGAAAAACGTACCACAATATTGCATATTTTTAATTATCGGCCGCTAGGAATTTTCCGTGCGTGCACGGATATTCGCCTAGTTTATATTTACAGACAAGTACATAAAAGTTTGAATTTATATAAAGACGACGTCTCAAAATATCATACACAAAAAGAAGAAAGAAAGAACGCAATGGTTGTGCTTTGACAATTTATGGTTACGAATAACTTGCGCTTGCATATTACAAGTTACATGTTTGTCATTGCTAAAACATAAGATCCTTAAAAGCTAAGGTTAAGAGAAAAAATATGCATTGTTGGTGGTATATTAAGCTGGTTTGAAGGAGATATTTGTAAGGGGTGAGCGGTTATTTTTTTTGGAACAATAACATAATTCATATCCAAACAAAGTTAAACATAACCCTCATAGCGATATTTAGCATTTTCCTTAAAATAAACACCCACTGAAAATTTAATACATGTCATCTATAAGTATCTATTTATGATTTATCGATTAATCTTACATAAGGGACTATATATAACCTATATATTGTTTGACGTAAAAATACCATGTAAAACTTGTGTCACACAAGTGTTTCTAGATGGGAAGGGAAATTTGAAAACATAGAGCATTAGTTGTTGGTATGACTAAATAATACGCCTAACAAAGTGAATCTATGTGTCAAGCATTAAATATATTGTGTACGGCTAAAAGTTCAACATCAATCATTTATCCGAAACATACGTGATTGATAATGAAGACCAAGTCTACACGTTCACTTATTTGCATGCATGTATTTAGAAGAAAGAAGTGGTGTCAAGCATTAAATATATTGTGTACGGCTAAAAGTTCAACATAGACCCAAAATTTAGTATAGATCCAATGAATCAATTATTTTTTTATCAAAATAATAAAAATCCACTTTCCATCTCTTTTTTAAAAATTAAATATGTCACAAATCGTTAATCGTTATGCAAAAAACAAAACAAACTATCGCGACGAGAATTAAATCATCTTTCTATAGAGTGACATTTCTATATACTTTTTCGAATTTTTTTTTAGTTACGTCCGAAAAGAATCACATATGATTTGTATCACAAATCACATGTGATTTTTTCAGACGTGATTGAAAAAAAAAGTTGTTCGAAAGTATATCGAAGTTGATGTCTACTGAAAGATAAAAAAATACTCGTCGCGATGGTGTATTTTTTCTCATTTGACGATTTACTGTTTGCAAGATATTTTAATTTTAAAAAAGAGGTAGAAAGCGGGTTTTTATTATTTTGATGAAAAAATAAGTGGGTATTGTTTACGTATTAGTTAGGCCGAAACATACCATCCCCGTTCATACACATCCTTGTTACAAGACAAAATCTGTCCAAACATTTAGCCAAAGCAATCAATGTAAACTGGATAACAATATTAAGATTACTAATAAAACTGCATAACTAGAATTAAAAGTGCAGTGTCATGTGCGAGAATGTAGAGTACTAATAAAAGTACTAGAAACATAATACTTCAAATGCAAATACAAAACAAACCATTCATCCTGCGCTAAAGGCTTCCTGATTAGCTTCTAAATTCGTTAATCAAAACAATGGCGATACTAGAGGTCATACCTAAAATGTGACCTCTATTCTTCCTGCTTAGGTTTGAGTCCCTTGGGTTGACTCCAACTCGTCATCATTATCATCACTATCCTCTTCAGCCTCCTCCTCATCCTCATCATGGTATTCTTCTCCTTCAGGGTCATTTTCATCCAAAGGCCCAAGCAGATAAGGTGAATTCTCGAATATTTTTGTCACATCCTCAACCCCTTCATCCGATAAGAAATTGCCATTAATATTCAGCAACTTGAAGCCCTGTTTTTTACCGACGACAGCCTGAGAAAGGCCCCTGGCACCAGCGCTTCTAATCTTATTGGTGCTTAGGTCTACTTCGGTCAGTCGGGAAAGGTCCTCTTGAAGTGCCTTGGCGATCACCATGGCACCTTCATCCGCCAATTTATTCATGGACAATCCAATCTTGGTAATAGATTTTTTTTTGGCTAGTACAAGAGCTGCCAAAGCAGGAGCTACTTTTGCAGTAAACCTATTTCCAGCCATTTCTAAAACTTCAAGAGATGAAGCAGAATCCTTGAGAGCGTTAACAAGAGCTAAAGTTCCCTTGTTTTCCAAAAACAAGTAACTAACGTAAATCTCAGTGAGATTGGTGAACCTAGATATAACATTACTCAAAGGAATCCCGGCTTCAACTCCAAACACGTTGCCTCGAAGATCAATCTTTTTTAAATGGGGGCATTTGCCAAGTGCCTTAGCCAAAGCAATTCCTCCTTCAGAATCGACAGGAACAAAAGAACAACTAAAATCCTCAAGTATTGGACATTTTGTCAAAAATGTAGCAATCGCCCCTTCATCATGAGCCATGTCATTGTGAAAATGAAGAATCTTAAGTCTCTGTGTGGAAGGAAGCAACTCGCACACTTCCTTTGCAGCTTCTACTGAAATACACAGTTCCTCAAGTTTACCTTGTGACTTGAAAAGTTCCCCAAACGCCCTTACTCCCTTTTCACCCAGCGGGTTATGTGAAAGGTTTAGATACCTCAGTTCAGCATCTTTAAGGGCTGACGAAAACAGTTTTATAACCTTAAGTTCTTCTTTCCCGGGTCTTCCATGAACGAAATATGATAAATCAACTTCGGTCAACTGATCCTTGAGTGACGACAAAATGGGAGCAGCAGCACAGGCTGCATCCAACCCGAAGCTTGTTTTGCTAAAACGTATCTTCGTATACTTGTTTCCAGGCTTTTGCAGGGGTTTAAGCAACTCCTCGGCTAGTTCATATGTTTTAATGATGCGTCGATTCCCTCCAGAAATATCAAAGAAAGTGTTCTCATCTGCTGTAACTGCTTCAAATACAGCTTCTTGTTCCTCCTTTGATTTCGGGCCTGTTTTCAGGACTTCCAGCATAAGTTCAAGGGAGTGATCAGCATAAATTTTCACAGCAGAACCATATTCCAATGGATCCTTTCCGAAGTGTTGGTTTGCAGTGGTAAAAGACTCAGACTCAATTCGCTTAGCATCTTGCTCCGCCTCTTTGTTGCTTAAAAGTGCGTACTTTGTATTTATAAAGCACCGAGTAGTGAGACTTTTTAGTATGTAATCCACAATCATTTGTCTGGTTCTTCGTCCAGGAGGCCATATTGAGTACAAGCGAGTTTGTGCCGTAGAATCCATATCTAATAACCTGCAACAACATGTTTGATACTTATTCAGCTTAGACTTTTAGATAATAAATTGTTAACGTTGTTTTAAGCAAACACTGAACAAGCATAAAGAAATCTTGAGAGTGAAAAGCAAACAAGGCATCTTTCCTATATGAACCTTTGCTAGATTTTAGCACACGACGAGACCAAAAGCAAATGGACACAATTATAGGTGCTGTCTTTACAATCATTTAATCACTTAAAAAAAAATTGAATGAATAAGCATTGACAGAAGTAGAACAACTTTTTCACATCATCGATTGACAAAAACAATTGCCCACCAAGAATCATCCTTACAATGTTCAAAAACATAATCCGCGAGTCCTTGCAACTAATTACAATATTAGCACGTCTTCCACCTACATCCTTAATTCATTTTGTCTAATATAACTTAGGAGGTTGCTTATTCTCGCTAGTTCTTCTAAAACTATTTTGATTCACTTATTTTGTAATAATACTGGAAAATTTTAACAGGTTCAATAAAATCTATTTATAAAAGGGTATTAGGCTAAATATGATGACAAGATAACTTTTAAAAATTCTGCTTGTAGCTTATTTTGAAACTTTTCAGCTTATGTCATAATAAGTTTATATGGCGAAACAAACACCCCCTAAGTTAATAAGCAAAAGCCATTTGGATAAGTAAAAAGAAAGTCCCAAAACACCCATTTATAAACAGGTATCTAGAATTAATATGAATAACTCAACTTGGTGTTACATATTATTATGTTAAAGCCCACAAGTTGGTGTAACAATCTGACAACAAAGCAATCAGAAAACTTATTTCCATATATGTTAAAAAAAATTCTTTAAAAAAATCTAAAAAAACTAAAGAATTTACAAATTTATCAACAAACAAATCACTAAATTTATAGCAAACCTAAATAAAATGAGAAAAATATAGTCTCTAATATAAT
>BQNB010147804.1:0-16391 GCA_026074375.1 Tanacetum coccineum
CAAGTCCCTACATTTCTCCAACTCAAAATCTTGAAGCTCCTCAAGCAATTTGTATGATTCAGCAAGACTAGTTGACACGTGCAAAAAGTATCGGCAACTGTCCTTAAATCCCTTTCATTGTCAATTTCAAACAACTTAACCATCATGTCTTTCACTAGGAGGGAGTTTGCCGAAAGTGCAAGGAGGTATAGCTGAGACATTGTGGTGTGTAATGTGCCTCTAAGTGTGTGCAGAAGGTTTTTTAATAGGATGTGTTATGAAAATGTATGGGTTGTGAACTAACTATATAGAGAAATAATAAGTACTGGAAATTAATTAGCCCAAATTGTTATTGGTAAAACTGCCAATATTGGGTCATTTAAAAGTCAAAAGGTATTGGCAGGTATGGTCAATATTGACTTTTGACCATACCTGCCAATATCATTTCAGTAAAACTACCAATATTTGCTTTGTGTCATTCACAATTAGTAATTTTTGGCATTTTCTTTTTCTTTCAAATGACCCAATATTGGCAGTTTTACCAATTGTGAATGACACAAAGCAAACTGCCAATTTTGACCATGGCCCAGTTTGCATTCTCACGTCTACCATGCCACATATAGTCGACCCACAAGTCTATGTGCTGTAAATGACACAAAGCAAATAAAACATTATAACTACATAAACAAAAATGTTTATTGTTATAAATTGTTTGCATAAATTTGTCTATCAATACTAACCTCTTCACTTAGCCAACCTTTGCGACAAGGGTCTAAGCACACTAATCTAAGCCAGAAATTCCTAGATATTGTATAATCATCGCTCCATGGGAACATAGATTTAAGCTGACCTGGTTGACTAATAAATCTCTCAATATTATCAGACAACCAAATTGTGTCCATTGAATGAAACAAACGTGAAACATCCTATGAACATAAGATTATAACTGTTTAAAACCAAAAGCCGGATAGAATGTAAATACTAATAGGAAAACATACATGTGGAGAAATATCATACCTCAACCCATGGTTTAACTTTTTTTAGCAATTCAGCCAAAGATGGATCATTTACGTTTTGGCGGTATTTTTTAATCTTAACCCAACTTTCTTTCGGCTTTGCTTTGCATGTCACAGAATGTGCATCATTTATGTTGATAGGTGGAAAATTCTTTTTTTCACCTCCGCATTCTGCAACATCTTCTCTTCTTCCAACCGCAACATCTTCTCTTCTTCCAACCTCAACCTCTTCTCCTGTTGAATTCTCTTTTCCTGTTCCGAACGAATCCTTTCTTCTTCTTCCAAACACAATTTCAGTTCCTCGTCAACAAGATATTCCTAAAAAGAATAAGTCAACCATTATTACATATTATTGCAAGTTAAGTTAAAAAACTTAAAAGTACATGTTTATTACATTAGCAATATCTTCAACTGAATCATATAGGTCAACCAAATCTTGAAATAAGATATTTAGTGACTCAACAAAGATCCTGTTTAGTTAAATGAAGTTGTTTTGAATAAGAACCATATTATCAAATGCTTGTTTCTTTTTCATCCTAAATGAAAGCATTCTACAAACCAAATGACCTATTTGCCCTTATATCTAAATCAATATGTAAACTCAAAAATCAGTTGCAAATAAACTCGATAATCAAAATTCAAAACTTTGTTCAAAGTGAATTCCAAAAACCCAAATTAAATAGTCAAATAGTTGGGAATTTAACCTGTCAAGTTAAAAAAATTCCATAACAAAGTGTAACCATCCAAAATTATGTTTCATTCCGTTAATCTCAAAATCAATTCGAGCCAAATTCCCACTCTTCTATAGGTATTCAGGATCAAAAATCAAATCACAATTAATCTTCAATAATTGCAAACTTTCAAAACCTCAAGAAGCAAGAATCGAACCACATGAAAAAGATTTATCGCGAGGGATCAAATGCGATATGACGATGACGAGTGGACGGCGGAATAAAGGCTATGGAGGAGAAGAGGCGGAGATGGCTACCATGTAAACTATGTGAGTTAGGTGAGAAAGTATAAAGAAAATGGAGGTGGGATAAAAATAAAAGTAGGCTAATTTGGTCAATATTGCATCCTGGTTATAAACAACCACACTTTTAGACCCTTTTTAAATCAGAATTTCTTTTCAAATTAAGTTTAAAAGAAACAACAATTTTGCAACTAGGATTGAGAACTTTTTCCATTTAGGATGTAACACCCCCAAAAATGGGTCGCAGCGGAAATATGTCCGGGAGCGTTACTTCATAATACAACAGCACAAGATACAGGAAAACGACCTCTAATGTGTCGTTTGATGATTTTTTTAAAAATTGATATAACATTTATCCCATAATTGCATCATAATGAAAAGCTTGAAAACAATACAACGAGATTTGACCATTTGTATATAAGAAGAAATCCATGAATGAAATCTTGTCAATTTAAAATAGTGCGTATCAATATCTTGACTACTACATTCTTATTTAGTCAGTACAACTTGTGCATACATTTCTTTATTGAGTCGTACAACTGTGTCCATACATGCTCGCCCCATGGAAAAACATTCCAAGCCTCAAGATTTTCAACCAACCTAAACAGAGAATCATCCACTGGGCATGTCAATAACCTACCTATAAAGATAACCTCTAATGCTAAAATAAGGCAAAGGCATACTGAGTCTTCGTCACATAGGTTCCCAAACATCACTTGATACTCAATTACACTAAGAACATCTAAAATGGTTACAAGTAACCCAACCTTATGCGGGAACACCCTATTACGAAACTTCAAATCAGTAGAGGTATATGAACAAAACTCTGGCCTACCAAAATGCAGACTATGACCTTCAACATAATATATCAGGGGCATATCATTATGATACTCATCAACTTTATGTTGTTTCCGTAGCATATAATCTATGAGTTGCGGCTCATTATCAAAATACATTATATCCAACCAACGTCCGAAACAAGTAGTCCTAAATAACTTTTGTTGCTTAACATCTAAATTTTGGTATATTAACCAAAAGTAGTTCAATTTACTTGTAATGATGACTTTTGAATCAATTTCTTGAAATACAATTTAATAAAGCAATAATCAAGATCTTTTCTACTAAATAACAAACTTTAACAAATAACCAACCATACAACATTAACTTAATGGCAGTAATCACAATCTGAATGTGCTATTTTATCTAAAACATTAACAAATTATAAAACGCATAACAACAATGGACTAACATGTAGTAGGCACTAGGTAAATCTATTTTCAGACCTAATCTTAAACAGTAAATCTATTTTTTGACCTAATCTTAAACAGTAAATCTATTTTCAGACCTAATCTACTTACCTTTGAATACCACATTTTTCTGATCAAAATTGAAGAAAAGCAACTATTGTTGAAGACGACTATGAGGTGTTGATGAAGACTGGAGAGAGTGGAGAGAGCGGGAGAAGATGAAGAGGATTTCTCTCTGTATCAATTAAGTGTGTATTATACACACACTAAATATTACGAGTAATGAAATACAATAAAATTAAAAAACATAAATATTATTAAAAACTACACCCACTAATTATTTGCCCCCAAAAATATTATTTTGTTGCCAAAATGTACAAGTTGCCACAGTACTATTTTAACATAAAATAATGGGGTAAAATTACTAAAAAACTAGTTGACCAAAGTAGAGTTATCCCAAATTATAAAAGTTGCCCTATACAAAACATGTATAAATAACTTACACATACCTTACACATCTCTTACACACCTGAACACATGTCAATTTCTTATTAAGTTACTCAGTTGCCAAGTTTTGCTGGGTTAGTTTGAGAAAAGAACATTGAAAAGGTGAAAGAGGCATTTTCGTTTTGGTTTTGGACTCTTTTAAGAATTAGCCCTTTATAATCAATCCATTCATAACCATCACCAACACCATTCATACTTCATGATTCAATCATCATCCAACCATTATCAGGTTATATACTAATTAATCCTAACACAAAAGATTAGTCACCCCTATCTTTAACAGACACATACCATTTTCACTGATATTTTATCACTCTCCTTAAATCAAAGCAACAAACATCCATTAGTTTCTTTAACCGCTGGATAAATCTTATACGGATTCAATACACTACCCCTACATCAAAAAATCTTTATAACAATTACTGATGAACAACCACCCGCTGCAGTCGGTTGGTTTATTCTTGTTCTTGGCGTGGGATTTTTATGTCGCGGGTTGAATCTGGGTTTGGTGATTTTTTTGTTATGATGTTGGTTTGTGACGCAGGTGACATAAGGTTTTTCGTGTGATTTTGATGTTTGGATTATGATTTAACAGATTTTGAGTTGTTGGATCTCGATCTGGGTTTCTGAATCGAGCAAGATGAATTTTGTTTGTGATTTAGGATTTGGATCTTCTATTCGAGGTTTTCGGGTTATAATTTGTATATGATAGAAAGTTTGAGTAACATGGTTCGTGGTTATGGATATGGTAATATGTTTTTGTGAGGGTGTTTTGATTTGCGGGTTGTGACGATTTTGTGTTTTAGATTTTAACATATTTGTGTTAGATCGGTGGTTTTTTTTGTTATTTGTTATTATTATTTTTTTAATATATAAATTAAAGAAAAAATATAAAAAGAAGAGGACGAGGGTATATTAGTCATTTCAAGTTGGTTTGGTATTGTTTAGATTAAATGCCTCAAAGAACTTGAAATATTTTAAAAATTGGTTTTTAGCATTTTTGTCAAGTGGGTATTTGATCTTGTGGTTTTTATTGAGTTTTCATAAAATGGCTGACATGGGTTATGATGGATCACAGCGTGGACAAAGTGTGCAAATTGTTCCATTTAAGACAACTAGTAAATCTTCAAAAGTTGTCTTGTTACATGGGAATTTGGATATATGGGTTAAAGAGGCTAAAAGTTTGCCTAATATAGATATGTTTCATAATACGTTAGGATAAGTGTTTGGTAGGATGCCTACATTTGGTGGAGGTAAGAGTAAGACTGAGGATGGGAAGCCTGTTAAGGTTACGAGTGATCTGTATGTGAAGGTTTCGATAGCTAATGTTGTAATTTCTAGGACTTTTGTTATTAGTAATAGTGAGAACCCTATTTAGATGCAGCATTTTTATGTCCCCGTAGCACATTATTCGGCTGAGGTTCAGTTTGTTTTTAAGGATAGTGATGTTGTAGGTTCACAAATTATAGGTGCGGTTGGTGTACCGGTTGAGCAGTTAGTTTCTGGTTTGGTAGTGAAAGGTACTTTTCCGGTTTTGAATAAAAGTGGGAAATCGTGTAAACCTGGGGCTGTATTGACTTTGTTGATTCAGTATGTACCCATGGAGAGAGTGGGCCAGGATCTAAACTTTAATGGTGTTCTCGACACTTATTTTCAACTTAGGAGAGGAGGTAAAGTTACGCTTTATCAAGATGCTCATGTTGATGACGGTTACCTTCCGAGTATGAATCTTGAAGGTGGTTTTCAGTGTCAAAATGGAAATTGCTGGCATGATATTTGTGAAGCTATCAAGCATGCACGTCGTTTGATTTACATTACTGGATGGTCTGTCATTCACAGTGTGCAGCTTGTTCGCAATGGTGAGGGTGCAAAGTACAGTATGTTGGGGGGTCTTTTGAAAGCCAAGTCTGCATAAGGCGTAAGAGTACTTCTACTAGTTGTCTAACCCGCCCGATGGGCGGGCTACTTTCATGATATTATGTGTTTATTGTTGTTTATGTATTAAAGTGTCTGTAATTTGTAATGTAGTCATGGAGATTATATATGGAGAGATAATTAACGACTGTTAAAACACTAATTTGGGGCAAGTTGTTGACTATGTGTGTGCAAGACAAAAATAATAACATGTATTAATGTAACATTATTAATATGTCGTTGAAAAAATTGATGAAGTAGAACTTGTTAAAATAAAAAAATATAGTGAACTTATTAGATTGTTTTATTGATTTCACTCGCATGCGATCCAATCACTCTTTTAAGTATCAAAATCATTGTCCAAAATGACGTAAATCGATGTTCAGGTATGTTTGTTAAGCACAAGTGAACAAGATCCTGAGAGTTGGCATGTTCAGGTATGTTTGTTAAGCAACTCTTAATCTTATTTTTTTCTACATTTTGAACACAGTTGATCACTGTTGTTAAAAACTGTATAGGTGTTCCGTTTAATTGACTCCAACTCCGTTAAAGGTTTTCCTAAAGACCCCAAGGAAGCCACAAGCAAGGTATGACTATTATCCTCAAAGTTTTATAGTTGTATGCTGGAAATAAATTCTTAATAAATTGCCACATTGCCACACAACTTAGTATGCGGGAAGAATGTGCTCATAGACATGAGCATACATACCGCGTATGTGAAGGCAATTCGTTCTGCTCAATACAATCTATAAATTTTTGTACACCTATTCACCTTCAATTCTACTTTTGTCACTAATTTAAATAATACTAATACAATTTTCATTGTTGTTTTCAAAAGTGCAAAAACACCCTCCTAATCCAGATTTACAAAATAACCTATTAACTCATCAGTTGTTGTAAAACAACACAATAAATTTACCAATAATACAAAATACCTAATAAATGATTTAGCTTTATAGTTTATACTTTAATACCTATTTAAGTTTAGCAATATAGTAAAAAATCATTTACCTTTTTCATTTACCTTAATACCTATCTAAATCATTTAGCTTTATAGTAACAAACAAACTCCTAAAACTATTAAACTTTATACTTTAACTTCTTTACATCTTTTTTCATTTATAACATTATTTCGTAGCTTTAAAATTGATGTTTTTGCACCCGCTGCAATTTGCGAACAATAAAAGTCTTATTGTTAACCAATAAGATGTTAGTGTAATGAGCTTAACTAGTTGTAACAGAAATGGAAGATAGTTGACATCAATTAGGCATTCTAAGTAAGAAGAGGAAACACGGCTTCTAAACTTGGGTGTCTTGTCCTTAAGACTCCATTCACTTATTTGGGTACGAAAGTTGGGGGAAATATGTCAAGGAAGTAAGCTTGGAAAGAAGTGGTGGACAAGGTGTTATCTCGTCTTTCTAGATGGAAGATGAAACTCCTTTCAATCGGAGGCAGACTCACTCTTCTTAAGTCCGTGTTAGGATCTATGCCAATCTTCCATACGTCCATTTTTAAGGTTCCCTCGAGTATTCTTAAATCTCTTGAATCTATTCGTAGTCGGTTCTTTAATGGCCAGGATCCGAAGAGTAACAAAGCTTCTTGGGTAAAGTGGAACAAGGTCCTAACTCCGAAGGATAAAGGGGGTTTAGGGGTTTCAAGCTTGTTTGCCCTTAATAGAGGTCTCATGCTCAAGTGGGTTTGGCGGTTCTATTCTCAGAAATGTTCCTTATGGACTAAAGTGATTAAGGCTATTTATGGGGAGGACGGGAATTTGAACAAGGATGTTTCTGGTGGAGTTCGAACCTGCTGGACATCGATAGTTCACGAAGTAAGGGTGTTACAAGGTCGGGGTATTAATGTTGCAGATTACATCCGATTGAAGCTGGGGAATGGGGAGAACACGCGGTTCTGGGTCGACAATTGGTATGAAGGCGGTGTCATCAAAGAGCTGTTCCCACGTATGTTCGCTCTTGAGTTGAATAAGAATGCTACTGTTAGTTCGAAATTGAATGCGTCAAGTTTAGATAACTCATTTCGAAGAAAAGCGAGAAGTGGAATTGAAGAGATGCAACTTAACTCTTTGGCTGAGATTTCTCGGATGACTACTCTCGTGCCTTGCGAAGATCGTTACGTTTGGACGTTAGAAAGTGATGGGGTCTTTTCGGTGGCTTCAATTCGAAAGGAGATTGATGGGAATCGGTTTCAGGATGTTAGTTTGCCGACTAGGTGGGTTAAATCCGTGCCAATCAAGGTGAATATCATAGCTTGGAAAGTCAAATCTAACGCGCTCCCAACGCGTTTTAATATCTCTCGTCGTGGAATGGATATTGATTCGATTGTTTGTCCCATTTGTAATGCCGGTGTGGAATCGACAAACCATATTTTCTTTCAATGTGTTGTAGTGAGACAGATTATGCGTAAGATATCTTCTTGGTGGAATATCGACTATTCGGATGTGAATTCTTACGAGGAATGGCAAGTTTAGTTGGTTTCTATTCGGATTCAATCCAAACTCAAAGGCGTTCTTGAGGGTGTATTGTAACAACCCCAAAATCAGGTAGCAGCTGAATAGTAACATTGGGGTGCTACTTCAAGTACAACAAACAAGATATAGGAAATGACCAAAAATGGACATTGTTCTTTTTATGGTGTGAATTCAGAAGTAAAGCGTTACTTCGTTCAAGGGGGGACGATTGGCTTAAGAACCCTTATATTGTTCTTGTTTGATCTAGCTCCTTGCTAGTATTTTAATAAATCGTCGTTCAAAAAAAAATTGATGAAAAAATGCAGCGTGCATATATGTTCTTAGAAAGGTACTCATATGTTTTTTGAAGAGTGCCCACATAAGTTTTTGGAAGACGTGGCATATATGTCGTTGGCTCAATCCTATGAAAGACTATGTGCGAAGATGATTTACATATGCATTTGTTTTTAAAGAAGGCTATTTGCGTGCCTACATATGTTCTCGATAAAGGCTGCTGCATATATGTTCTTAAAAAAGGACGTGCATGTTATGTTTGTTATGATTAATGATAATACTTTTGTTTTAATTGTATTTATTTACTATCAAACAAAAATAATGAATATTTATGTTCTGATTTGTTAATTTTAGAAGGTTACATGTAGTGTGTATGGTTGTTTTGGTTATATAAAGTTTAAAGATTAAAGAATGATACACTAGAAACATATGTGCATTACATTTTAATTAAACAGAAAAAAAATATGCGCTAAAAAATATAAAATTAACAATATTAAACAAAATATATGCCCTAGTTTTTTCTGAAAATATGCATGCTGAAAAAAATATAGAATTAAAAAATATATTATTTTTTTAATTCTGAAATGTATAAAGGGTTTCAAAAAATATTTTTTAATCAAGAATAATTAAAAAGAAGGTGACAATGCATTATACTTTTTTTATAAAACCTTTCAATTTAATAAAATATTTATTAATATTAATTTTCCTATTGGTCGCCAAAATGGTTTTGTAGGTTTGTACTAAAGAGTGGTTTCTGCATGTGAAGAAAAAGGTCAACATATATATATATATATATATAGGGGGCTTTATTTTTCAGCACGCATTTTAAGTGCGATGTGAGAACACTTTTTAAAATAAAAAAATACATACACCACCGCACTAATCGAAGAACTCCACCCTTATGTTCTTCTGTATCATCATGAACTCTTCATCTTCTTTCACAAAAACCTTACACTCGGTCGCAATACTGCCATTGCACGCCTTATAAGAACATACATGCACACCTTCAAAGAAAAAATTTGTATTTTCAATTTCTCATCAAATTCTTTAGAACAAATATGTTTTTTTAAAACATATTTGTTCTTTTTAGAACATATGTGCAAAAATACAATTATTGAAGGCGTGCATGTATGGTTTTTAAAGTTTCTCGCATTTCTGTATCTAGAATGGTCTTATGTTGTGCTAAAAATAAGTCTTGCTATATATATATATATATATATATATATATATATATATATATATATATATATATATATATATATATATATATATAGTATATATATATATATATTTATATATTTTATTATATAATTTATATATATATGCTAACTGTAAGACTTGTGGATTAATATGATTTTAGTGACTAAGCACCTCACTGATGACATAGGCACTCACTTTGTCAGTTAAATTTCGAAATTAGCTAAAAAAAATTAGTCCATGGCAAGGTTTGAACGTGTGACCTATGGTTAATATACAAGGACCTAAACCAACTTAGCCAGGCTTCCAATTGTGTTTTACTATCCAAAACAATAATAATATGTTCTAAGATATCTTGTGACCTATTTTGATATCTTTTTATTTTCAATAATAAATTTCAAGATATAGTTCAAAATTAGATTTCATATTAATCCAAATCCACGTGACTTTTTAATCAACAACTCTAATACATACAAACCCTAATACCCAAAACCATATTCTTCATCACAACAAACCATAATATCAATCACTTACCTGATATTTTTTAATGGGAAGAGTCGTTTAGATTGGTATCTTAGAAACTGAGGAAAACTAAAGAAAAGAACCACCAGGTTAGGGAGAGGACTAAACTACTACACGATTCGAACAAGGAAGAGGAAATTATTATAAACTTGTCTATGATCAGAACAAGGACGAGGTCAATTTTATAAAACTTGTCTATGATATGGCTGCAAATTTCATAACCTGAATGCGATAACTAATGTGGATTAGCCATGTTTTATTTGTATTATCGCCGTAAATTTAGGAACTTGAAGGTATACATATACATGATTAAGTTTTGTCTAAACTGTACAATCTTTCAAAAAGGATTTGTATATACTACTCATCAGGTATTTTTCTAATGTCCATTTTTAGCCTTGTGAATTCTATTAGATGGATTACCAATAACAACAGTTCTTCAAAGACCATCTTAAGGTTATCCAAGATTCCAGGACTGAAAAGGAAGTCCGTTTTGATAAGCTGCTGCAGGAAGCACCTAAACATGTTGACCAGGCTTATTCTGCAAGGGATCCTCAAAATAGGTATTGGCACATGACTTACCTTTTTATTAATAACATTTGTTATTTATCACTGCTTTCAGTATTAAAGTTTGCAGTAAGGTTAAAAATAGGATGCTGATTAATGATTTTCTTCATTTGACATGCAAGACTCAAAGCTTGAGTTTAGGAGTGAGACTTCAGAGTAGATCAACTATTAGCATGCAATCATGTTGTATGAAGGTAATCTATTGAGTAAATAATGTCCAGGATTAAGACTATATTCCATCATAATCAGAATAGTGCATGCTTATTAGGCTGAACTTAATGCTTATTAGGCTAAACTTAATGCTTATTAGGTCATATTGTGATGTGATATGGTCAATTTCCATTTTGCAGGCAACCTTTTTCAGATGTGGTTACTTTTCAGTTTCCATACAATTCTGAGTTTGTGGTTGTATCATATTAACTTGGCATGATTTTTTTCAAGAAGAATAATATACTGATTGGATTCTGCAGGTTATGATGCCATTTAATGGTTACGAAAGAGTAAATTGCAGCAAGTACGTGTTGTCATGACAACAGAAGAGGCTGGGGCAAAAGCTATAGACAACAATAACATTAGACTAATTTACCGCCTCCTGGTTTAGGGTACTGAAACCTCAAATCTGTGTTTACTGTTTTGTAAATCATAATGTGCAATATTTCATTCTATCTGGTGCTGCTTCTTTTGTTATCAAGCTAAACCCCGGAGAGGTGACTTTTAAATATAAAGGCTACAACGACATAGTTTGCGACACCGAGGGTACTGATTATAACTTCGCTAGCTTTTATGTACTTAAATCGCAGGGTTTTGACTCTTGCTGAATTGTTTGTTGGTCCTAAAAGTTGAACACTTTTTCTACATTAGTTATGCTAGATTACTCTTGTCCCTTTTGATATTTGGCATGTGCAAGTTATAAGGTTTATAATTATACAGTTCTGTTCAAACTATTTCCAAAGATATATAAGTATCATATTTGAACCAAAGATACGTCGAGAGACCAAACTTGGACAATTTACATGATGTTGTGAAAGGACCAAGTCAAAACTCATTCCGGTAGGATTAAATTAATCCGGTAGGACCTCAATTCTATAGATGTAATTGAGGTAACATTTTATTCGAGCGTATTAATCTTACATGTAAATCACCCAAGCTGCATTTGTGCACATGTAATATTTTTATTATCTTAAATTTCAGCCGTGGGTGATGCTATCATGTTTCAGTTATATCACAAATGTCAATATTTGTTTATAATTTTGTAACTGGTTTAACACAACCGCTCTGCTTACCGCCTCCCATTTTTAAGTTTAAGGGTTCATGCCCATTTTGCTACAAATACTCATGGTATTCCTTATATTTTCATCTAATTTGGCGACAATTTTGGGAGAGAAACTAAATTCCATGGTCGGTTATATGAATGCACCTAGTAAGATTCACTTTTATTAAAGATTTACAAGATTTTGATAAGATTTCTAATCCACTATCAATCATAGCAGAGCACTTGGAAAGACTTATAACAGACAACAATGAACAACTAAAGGACCCGAAGTAAGTCCTACATTGGTGATATGAGAGCAGAAAAAGAGAGAAAGTTCAGTTTAGAGCCATAATATGCATAATAGTTAAATATGAATATGAGATTTTCATGCAGTTTGTTGAGAAAACGGAGACAAGTTGGGCCAAAAGATACTAGATCAGGCTTTGTGTAACACTATAAATATATGAGAAAGGTTTGATTTAGATGACCATATCATTATCATATCCGGACCATCGGTATGACCTCATATTTCTTAATCTGTCATATTCTTTACCGTCTCTCTTTAATTTGTTTCTTATTTTGACTTATGATGTAACAAAATGAGGGAAATGCTTACAATGGATTTTTTTTTTGCAAAATCCAGATGAGCCAATGTCTGCTCCTCAAGATGTAGTTTTACGTGTGCAAATAAGGATCATTAGGGCTGCACCTGAAAACAAGGAACAAGATCCTACAGGAAAAATTATAGTATCCTCAAATCAAATTGGATGTGTCCTTAGCAAGGGTGGTGCAGTTATATCAGAGATGAGGAAGTCAACTGAGGCTTATATTCATATATTGGGAAAGGATCAAACCTCACAATATGTTGCGCGAAATGAAGACGTAGTTCAGGTATGGTGTACACTTTTGAGTTACCAAAGTATATTATTTTGTTATGGACAACTATGGCTGCATCATTTTCATTTTGCCTCTAATTGGATTCATTAATTTAGATATTTGGAAATGGACCAAATATGAGTTTTATAGTTACTATATGCGGTATGCAAACACTGAAGTTTTCAAGCTCATTAGATCACTTCCAAACGAGTACGTGCAAAGTTATCTTGCTCTTAGAAATGCAATAGTTGTTCTTAGGTAATCCTATGTTTATGTGTCATGATAGTTGGAGACTTGAAATTTCAGAGTGAAAAGAGTTGTATGAAATTAAGATTTTATCATAAAGCACCTAAAACTATTGACGCATAAAAATCATTTTTTATGATATTATCCAGTTGATTGAGAATTAAATAAGTTCATGTTCCTACCACTCAAATAGCCCTTTGCAATCCCTTATTGCTTAAACCACTTAATCAAGACTTTTTCGATATAAACATCTAAATTGTTTATTAAAGTGTGAAATTATATGGTCCCCTTTGTTGTATGAAAACAGTATATCGGCACTTTAGCAAATTTAATAGATTTCATCCACTTAAGGAGTTTGATGAAGTGAAGCGGAGTTGTAGGAAGTGTCTTGCATGTGGTAATAATGGTCGCTCGGAGAAAACCATAGGGCCAGAATCTATTACTATGAATAATGGGAGCTAATTGGACCGATCTCAAGGTTATAGATTTCAAATGTAAAAGTAAACAAATGCTCAAGTCTAATAGAAAATATCATATGTTTTATTGGAATCTTATGCTGAAAATATTAGGTATAAAACTGTTGAACTTTGGTGGTTCACCAGCATACACGACTACATTTGGCAGTTCTCTAACATAGCCCAGTGAAGAAAAGTCGAAGCAGCAACTGCATGTAACCGTTGAACAGACCACACCATCAAATTCTTATACCTGTGCAAGAGAGAGAAAATTCCCTTTCCTTTTGGACACCGACTCTGATCAAGTAGCCACTTTTCAGCACCTAAGTGCTTCGGCTCATCTTCTGGTTGAACCCAAGTGCTCTCTCTCTCTCTCCTCTCTCTCTCTCCCTCTTTTGTCAAAACACACAATACATCAAGCCCATGCTTCAGAGTCTGGTCTAAACAACTGGATTTAACCTTCGGGCACTGCTCTGCAGTTCAATGATTCATTGAATCATCATTCATATCCACATCTTCCATTGAGAAATGTCACAAGACTAAATAATGGCCATGCTACTAATCATTTGATTGGGATGATTCACTTCTAGGATGATGCATTATTGGAACATGAAGCAGCAAAAGTCCTTTCATTATGAAGATCATGGGGTTATATACTAAAGGATGAAACATGATTTTGAAGATTTAATCTATTGTAATTGCATATTAGGTTCACGCATGATTCGTCACAATCTGTTTGCTTTCAACCTCATAGAATAACATGTAGTATCTTATGCACAAATGAATATTTAGTGCTAAAAAGGTACCATTTGTCCCGTATTTGATGCTTATGACAGGTGTTGCGTTATCCTCCCACCCACAGAACATGTAAAAGTTGGTGCTTTTGTTCTTTAGCTTTATGAGAATGAATTTCTTTCTCCTTAAAGTGGCATCAACAATCGGAGTACGATGAAGATCGTGACCGTCAGTCTCGTGAACTTAAAGTTGGTTTACATCTTCTAAAGGTAGTATATTTTGACTTTTATTTTTACACATGTTATTCATACTATGTTTGGTTTTTAGGATTTTGCGGATGTTTGATTAGTTGGTTAGGTTGTTTGTATTTAAGATTAGTAGATTATGTTTAAATGTGAATTAATAAGCTCAGCGCGACTGACGGTTGTTCGAGTATATTAACTGGTTTGGTTGTTGTCGTTGTTGCTACGTTTTAGTTAGGGGATGTTTGTTTCGCCATAGTGTCATCCATTGAACTTTGGATGACATTATTCTGAAATTTGGTGCAAAATTTGTTTCCATCTTGATCATTAACTGCATTTCAATTGGTGTTGCAGTAAGACTTGCTCCCGAAGAGATTTTGTGCAAGCTGACGGATTATGAGCGCAATGGAGTAACATGTGTTGGCATGAACACAGACATCCCGGTACGCTACTTATGTACATTGTTTCACATATAAAACCTTGCATCGATTATTTAAACATATTTCTTCATAAACATGTATTTTGTCTGCTACAAATTAGACCCTTGGACAGATCATGTGGTAGCACTTTCCACGGTTACCTTTTTTCCATATAGTATATGAGGCATAACAGAAAAAAGAGGAAATCGCACCACTAGAATGAAAGAATAAATGACCTCTAACAACTTCCCATGTTGTAGACATTCATACTACATAGCTCTATTCTTATTTTGCAACAATTCAATGTAGTTATGTATCTCAAAACGGTGGTCTTCATAGTCCGTAGACCCTATAATTTTGATCATAAATAACAAGCGCTTAGTAGCCTGGAATCAGGTCGTCACTATGATTTTGCACATTCTGCTTTTGTTTTCCCCTAATTAGTTTCACCTATCGAATGACCTTATGTCCTAATTTAAATCATGATCATAGCATGTAACACCAGAGGTAATGTGATCAGCAAAGAGCCGGTACCACTCTTTACAACACAGTTAGCACATACCGTCAAGTTTTTACATGTCCCTTGCTTACATCTTATAATAGAATGGTGCATCTTTTTTCCACCCATTTCTCCTTGGTTAATGGCTTTATCTCAGAACCGTATCTTCACGACATTTTAGTTCATGGTGTTGCACATGCATACATGGTTTTTTGAAATTAAGTCTTACAAAGAATCTGATATATTTCTAAAAGCTTCGGCTATATTAGTACTCTTTACACTATACTTTTTGTCATGCCGTGAAAAATGCAAGATGTTAATAATGCAAAAGGCGTTCTTCAAGGAGAGGCATAAACATTCAAAAAGAAAGGATGTAAAAGTAACAATATAATATGTTTAGTTTAGGCAAAATAGTTTTGTTTCATTTGATGAATAAAAAAAGTGAATACCTTATTAAGCAAAATTAACAAAAACCTTTTCTTGAAAAACATTATCTAAGCAAAAACATAAAACACAAAAGTTATGATTTTGAAACTGTAATGACGCGATAGTCACCGAACAAAACCGATCGACCAGGACCTTACATAACACTTTAATATTGACCGGACCAAAATACACCAACCCATAACTAACTAAACCGTTTTGATCCGTTCAGGGCGAACTCGACTAGACAATCCCAGTTATTAACCAAAACTCACACACCCCTTTTTAAAAACATATTACTGAAATGAACCTGCCCGTCGGGCGGGTTACGTAACTAGTCTATATATATATATATATATATATGTATGTATATATATATATATGTATGTATATATATATATATATGTATGTATATATATACATATATGTATGTATCTATATATATATATATATGTATGTATATATATATATATATATGTATGTACATATATATATATATATATATATATATAATGTATATGTATATATCTATATAATGTATATGTATATATATATGTATATGTATA
>BQNB010147805.1:1410-16391 GCA_026074375.1 Tanacetum coccineum
CCACGTCTTCGTATTAGGACGAGTTATCATAATTTGACATTTTCCATATTTTGACCCTCTGGTGAACAGTAACTTTTACTCGTAATTAAAAGTTATATCATATGTTTGATGTTTTAAAATTATGAGTTGCTGTAATGAATAGTGCTTTTTATAAAAATAGTTTTATAAAAGTATTTCTCGTCGTAAACTCGTAACTAACGTATCTTTTTCGTTATAAATCGGTTTTTCGAGTTTCTTATCATTTTGGAATCGTCATAAGGCGTATTATTTTTATAAAATGACTAACCTACTGTATGAAGTTCGAAACAAAACACCCTTTTATACATTTATGTATACTTTTAATCACAACCTTTTTAAGTAAACTTTAAAACCCTAATTTATACCTAACCATGTTTATACTTAAACGACACGTTAACATACTTTTACATCTATTTTTCCATGATATATATGACCATATGACATAAGAAAAAGTGTGTAAATTCATAAACATAAGTGTTAACTCTTTTTACATATTTAAAAGTCCTTAGTGGTGATTTAGCCATATATAACATATAACACATAAAATAATGATAATAAAAAGTATAAAGGAATTTAGAAGACCTTAGGGATGATGTATGAGATGAGAAATGAATGCTAAACCCGTGTTTAGATTCAAAACCAAAGCTTACACAATAAAAACCCTAGCTTTCCAAGATAAAACCCTATCTTCACTTTTCTTGATTATAACTTGCAAATGGTGCTTCAATGGTTGGAAACACCTTAGAATGACTTATAATAGATGTGTATAGGAGTGTATAGGTTGAATAAAATTTTGTATGGATTGCTATAGAAGGGGTGCTTGTGCCGTGGCCTATAAGGAGCACAAAGGTGGGATTTGTTTGATTTTGGTAAGTGTTTAAGCATGTATGAGTTCTCTTTCTAATAGATACATGTATATAAAGGAGTAGATCTAGTCAAAGGTCAAAGTATGGTTCTTATTCAAAGTATGGAAGGTATGGTGACATTAAAGAAGCATGGTGCAAGGTAAGCTAGGTATGGTGTAGACATGATGTGCCATAACTGAAGTATGGTGTAGCATTTGACCAAATGAAGTGTTTTACTATATTTCTTGAATAAATGGCCATGATTTTCGGTATACATGAGATATATATGATATATTTGAGTAATTTTTATGTATTGGGTATAAAAGTGGGTATTTGTTGAAGCGTAGAAAAGTTTTTGTGGTTCCGGGAGTGCCTAAACGCAATTTATCGCGAAACGTATACACTTTACGTAACCGCGAGACCTTAAACACTTTATAAACCTATATACGCTTAATCCTGAAAAAAATAAAAATGAACAAAGTGTTATTAATTATCCTCAAAATAATTATATAAACTCTTGCTTGATGTAAACATTTAATTATTTGACGTCCGTAATATTAATAACAAAAAACGCTAATCATTTTGTGGCGTTACGCGATTTAACCTAACTTTTAACATTTTTTAGTTAAACACCAGTAAAATTCAAAAAAGGTACATTGTGAATTTATTGAAGTCCAAGTACATGTACTTTGAAAACACAGGTGTAATAGCGAGTGTGGTTGTGAAGGAAAGTTCACAGGTACGAACCCTGTGACCTTATTCTTTTTGAAAAAACATTTTTTTTTTTTATGACCTTTCTTTTTGATAAAACATTTTTTTTATTTTTCTATTTGAAAAGCTAAAGAATAAGCAAAATACAAACTTTAATAAGGAACTTTTTGGCAAAACTTGATATTAAGCTAGCAAGAAATGGCAGAATGACTAAGCTATAACTATGAACTCTTTAAGCTAAACTGATTTGGATTTTTAAGACTCAATAAGCAATTTGAAAACTAATAGGCTAAACACAAACCTTAACTTGCCCCTAATAAGCACTTATAAATAGAAATCAACAAACAATTTGAGCTCAAAAGCTTTCAGAAGCTAAAAGGAAAGGCGGCTTAAACAGACAATTTTAAATGAATAATGGCCAACTTTGAGCTTCAATTAAGACCAAATAAGCACTTGTAATAAGGTATATACTAAAAACAGATTAACATTGACATCCAAAGAACACATTAAAACAAGAATTAAGAAAATTGGTTTTGAAAATAAGCTAGAAAAAGGACTTGAAAACTGACAGATTACTACTAAACTTTTTTTTAAAGTTTGAAAAGACAAATGAACTTTTGCACCCCAATCTTTAAGATAGTAAAAGTTGATGTAAAAACTCAAAAAGCTAAAACAGATAAAGCTTGATATCTAATGAGCTTATGTTATCAATTACAGACCATTAAACAAGCTAAATCTAACTTAAAAATTGCTATTGAAAAGTGGCTTTTAAGACTTTGGCAAATGACTTGAAAACTGACAGAATTTGACTTAACCCAACAAGACAATTGCACACTTATACCAACTATATTCTACTACATTTTGAGCCTAAAAACAAGCAAGAAAACAACACCTACAAACATTTAATCAAATTCTAAACAAATAAGCTTGGTTATCAAACTAGAAAACCACATATTCAAACCATGGATTCTTTGAACCTTAAACTTTATTTTTAAACTTTAGAAACTTATGAAAGCTTTAAGCTGGTTAAAACTGATTAAAAGGCCAAAGTGGCTTAGGCAGCTCTAACAAGTGCTAGTTCTTCTTGTGCCAAACACCCCCTTAAATACTGGTTTTGCATTTTTAAATGATAAAAGGCTGAATTAGGCTGAGATAATAGAAAACAGATATAACACTAAGCAAATATAGGACAAATAAGCACAAACTAACAAATATTAGGCAATAAAAAGCAGATCTATAGGCTAAACAGTATTAAGCTAAATAAGGGTGAAAATGAAGTGTACATTGATCCCAGCCAAACAAGGATCTGATAATGCTCTAAATAGCTTATCTACAAGCTCCAGCTTGTTAGAAACAAGCTAGTAAGGTCTATAAGCCCTTCCATAATTGTCTTATCATCCAAAAGAAAAGCTGAGGTAATTTAGGGGAGAATTTAAGTGAAAAACAAACTCAGTTAAGCATGTAAAGGCTTAACTGAATGCAAGCAAACTTTTGAAGTAATGAAGAGCTTTTAAGAGCTTATTAGGAGATTATGAACAAATTAAACCATAATTGCATTAAGGAAAAACTTGAATTAAAACACGAAATTAAATGAACACTGACTTTTATAGAAAATTAAACGGATTACAATGCTTGGAAAAGTAAATGACATGAAAAGAAACTCATAAGCTACTAAAACGCTATAAAATTACAAAAGCTTAAGCTAAAACCTACATACTCCTAATGTGTGATCTAGCCCTCTATTTATAGGGGAGAGGAGAACCTTCTAGCCTTCCAAGAGCGTTCTCATCTTCTAATCTTAGCTTTTGATCTTGATCCGTTAGATTGCTTACATGTTTGATTAGCCAATGGGGTTGTGTGGGATTGCCAACGTGGATATGGAGGGTGTCAGTGGTGTCAGAAAGATCTTCTAGAAGTACTTTGATGCGTGCGTTTGGCTAATTTTACCTTGGTTTTGTTAATGGTGAAATATGGGAGGGAAAATGAAGATGGAACAATAACTTTGACCCCGTCCTTATATCTTTGACTTGGGTTTGGGCCTTCTCACTTTTATAACTTTTGATTTTGGGCCGTTTGTTTATATAGAAAAGGGATTGGGCTTTTATTTAAATCGTGGGCTTATATAATTTGTTGGGCTGGGTTGGCCCATCAGAGATGTACACTCCTTCGGCTTTTATTTTTCGTACTCTTTCCATTCTCGTGCTCGGTTTTGTCCTTTTTGCTTCATTATTGTCCATTTTTGACATATCCGTTACCTGTACAATGCATTTGACAAAACACACATATACAATGTATTTTACATGTATTTTTGGTCTTTTAAGCTTAATTTAGTAAGGTAAAATGATATGTGATTAAACACATATCAAGTCCTTAATAATCGCTTTTTTGTAAAATCCCGCAAACGCTCAACGACAACAAACTCGACCTCCGAATTCAGACCGATTGCCCTCACCTTAACCCATCCAACCTAAATTTAACCTCAACAACATGTTTCATCATCTCGCCACATTCTTCTCAAATATCAAATGAGAAGTTATTGGGTATAACGTTTGATCAAGATTTCTAAGATGGATTTCTAGCTAGCTAAATGATGAGAAATCATCAAAATACATCATCAAGATGCCCAAGAACCCCTGTGTCGAGAAATATCCAAATAAGTAATGTAGGGACCAGTGGATGCGATAATTTGATCTTAAGAATATGATGCTTAAATTTGAATTTAAATTTGAGTAAGAAAGAGCGAAAGAGAATATTTTAAGTATATGAATAGTTAATACTCACATGGATAAGATATTATCCTCATGTAAGCATTACATTCTTAAGCATCCATGGATTGCTTGAAATGCTGCAAAATAAAGAATTAGTTCCAATAGTTAACATTTACAATAAAGAATCAGTTCAAATAGTTAATATTTACAATAAAGGATTAGAGTATTAAAGAAAAAATATCACAAAGTAATGAATGTATCACCTTCGACTTAAAGTAAGCACACCAAATATCAATAATATCATATAAATCTATACACATTGTGGATATGGTAACCTGATTTATGTAAGGATACATAAACTCAGGTGTCAACACTACATAATTTTGCTTCATGATTTGAACCGGCCCAACCTTGAATCCATATATGGTACTTACTTTGTAGAAGCCATGCAAATAAAGGGTATTTTATAAAGAGTGAGTTGCATCAATGTATATATGCTACTATCACATGGTGCCAATGGAAGCAACTCACCTATAACCACCAAAATCATCCATTAAATTAATTAATGAGTTATCATAATCCTTCATCTTAGAAGGATGTCAAAAAGCTAATGGAAAACTATAATGCATATCATCAACGAGTGTAGATATCATTTAATAATTACAACAAAAAGCTCAATACAATCACATAGAACTTACTACATTAATCATTATTAACTAATATTTGATTTGCTATCATATTTATCATCATCAAGTTATGTTCTTCAAATTTAATGGCTAATTCTAATAGTGTAAAACAATTAACTTTAATTAAAATAATGATTAACCTTAATTAAACAATGATTGCATTCAGATTGCAAACAATTAACTTTAATTAAACCTATAATAACACAAAATCTCAATAAAGTTCATACCTTTACATCATCATAAACTCAACAAAAAAGGTTGATTTTGCATTTTGAATATTGGAGGTTTTCTGATTCAAGCTAAAATCATTAAAATACTACACCAGTAGATCATCAAAACAAAATCTACATTTGAATTTGAGTTTATGGGGAGGGTTTAATTTAATTGGGATTGGTGTTTTGAGAGCACAAAAGTTTGTGTGTTAAATCTCGTGTTTTCTAAGAAAATTATATTTGTAATCTCTAACTTTGTAAAAATAGCATTCTAACCCATGTGTTTTTTTTATTTTTTTTAATATGTGATAATAAAAATATTTTTTTAATTTATAAAACAATACATTTACCAGGAACACCGGGTGCATTAATGCTGCCCGACCCGCACTATTATTAAATACGCCCGACCCGAACAATTAAAACCCTTGAGCTGTATAACTTCACTATTATTAAACACGACCGACCCGAACAATTAAAACCCTTGAGCTGTATAACTTTGTCACATACACGTGTCCCTCACCCTCTCCTCTCCTCCCTCCTTTCTCTTGAATCCCACACTCTCTCTCTGAAAAACAGATCTGGTAAACGCAGTAACAAACGACACACACAATGCACATCACCAATGTTATCTTTCCCTCTCTTTCTTTAGCATGCTAATTTTGTTATGGTTTAGTTGTTGAATGAGATGATTGTCACAGTTGTTGGGGTTTAGTTGTTGAATGAGATGATTGCAACATACGCTGATTTTGTTGTAGGGTTTCTACGATGGTTGTTACTTATGGGATTAGTAAGTTGTTAATTTCCATTTAAATTTGTGTTGACTGATTTTATTAATTAGGGTTACTAGGGTTACGGTTTTGGGTGTGCCTTACGGTTTTGGGTGTGCCTTTTGTATTAATAGATTAATATTGTTGTTGTTGTTAATGATACATTCTTTACATGTTGCCGTTAAAACTAAAGGGTCTGAGGTTATTCGTATCTTGGTGGGGCAAATTCTTAGATTTGCAGCCATGGCGGGTTCACCAATCTCTTTAGTTGCGGTTTTGTGGCTCGGGATTCATACAAGCTATTTTGGTTGGTTTAGCTGTGGTTTTGTGGCTCGAGATTCATACAAGTTTTTTTGGTTGGTAGCATTATTGTAATCCGTGTGTTGGCGTGGCAAGTTATTGGATTTGCAGCAATGGCCTTTTTGCTTATTGGACAGCGAGTTAGGACAAGGCGTAAAACAATTTGCCTTTTCTATGGACACTACGATATATACAGTAGGCGATGATGATGACCTTCTACTATTGTGTTTTTGTGAGCCACGGGTTACAAACACCTGTATTTTGGCGGGGCGACCACAACTACACAGTGGTTGCAGCCACATACAGTGTGTCGAGTGGTTCCCACAACAACGGTTCTGAGCCTAATAAATTTAGGTTTTGTTTGGTATTTCTACAAATGCAAAAGTTGTTTGCATCCACGTTGTTAGAGGTTGAGGGATACGTGTATGTGACAAAGTTATACAACTCCAGGGTTTTAATTGTTCGGGTCGGGCATATTTAATAATAGTACGGGTCAGACATCATTAATCCACCCTGTGTTCCTGGAAAACGTATTGTTTTATAATATAATTATAATATTGTCGATATCGACTATCAACGGCGACTAGGAATGTTGTTAAATGGCGATGATGACAGTGAGCATTCCACGACTTAGCTTGGCTACCTGTTTGGTATGCAGCCGTCATAGAAATTCACGTCATGCTCTTACCTGAGCCAGTGTTTTTTGTGAGCAAGCCGATTCTTATAAATTGATATGTGTTTGCATTCACATTGGCGAGGCAACATTAATTTTTGTTTGCAGCCATGTTGTGTATCTTATGAAACCTTGGATGGTGATAGCTTTTGTTTGTTTAGAATAACCACAATGCTACGTGTTGTTAGTGTTAATGATGTGGGAATGGATAGATGTGGGTATTAGCATGTTCACAATGGATCATCAATTAATGCACCCATTCGGGGAGGGATGGGGTTGCTTTCTTTGTTGATGCTTGAGAGGTGGATGAGACCCGGTTTGTAATCGACTATGCGTTTATGGTGGGTGAGATCTGCTTTGTAACCGGATATATATTTACGAGTACGAATGTAGAAAACACTATTACGGAAAAGTGTTCGCTGTGACACAAATTACCATATCAACATATTATATTTCCGTTTTTTTATTATATTTCAAAAACCGCGTATTTTGTTTTTATATAGGCGATGAAGTACATATTTCTAATGTGCTGTTGATTAGTTTTGATTAGTTTCCAGCTACAATAAGTTGGTGGATCATGACGGGTGAAAATGACCTGTGTCATAGCTTGGTTCATTTGCAGTGGATACCTGAAAATAAAAACCGAAATCGAACCGTGATAAATGGATATTCTCTGGTTTCGGTTTTTTTTATTTCAGGTTAAAATGAAAAAGATTAAAAGAAAGAAAGAAATAAAAAAATTCTCACATGCCCGCTGCCTCAATCATTTTTATTGCAAGACAAGAAATGCTACTGAATACAGCGCGGCTACTATGCTAGGCTTTTAAATTACTACGTACGAAATAATTAAGAATCTTGATGTCACAATCTTTGAAGTTGGTTATTAGTTACAACGAGGTGAAAAGTAGCCCACGCATTGTGGCGGGGGCTAAATTTGTTTTTCCATATAACAATCATGATATAGTTGTTGATTTTACAACTACTACAAACATAAATCTATTAGAGGTACACAGCCTCTCTTCTAATTTTCCACCTTTAAATCAAATTTAAATTCTTACTTTGAAACTTAATAATTTACTAATATTAAGAACAACCCCGACAATTGGTACTACAAAATGCATCTCATATAATGCTGTTATGTTTGGTGTCAGCACAAATACCTATTAAAGAAATGTAAACATAAATTTAGAACCAAAAAGCATTTTCATGTATAACTTTTTTAAATATTAACAGCCTATTCTTGACACCGTTGAGGGAGCGAAGGAAGTAGGCTAGACGGCAACACTTTCTTAACGTTTTGAAGCCGTAGTGATGAAAGCGGACACCAGGATAGTAGGTCCTTAAGATTCGTAACGAAGACAAGCCTAAGACATAACAACGAGGTCTTAATGGTATTTTAATATTCATGCTTCCGCATCAAAAGTTTAGATCATGCAAGTATTCATATTGGATCAGTTTTTTCATATTAGTATCTACACGAATTGCACATGACTTTTCAACTCAAAAATAAACCCTCATAGTCACCCATTTTAACCCAACCCAAGCCGAAAACCAATAAATGATACATACTGATGTAGATAAAAAGCTGACACCACAGCTAAAAGGTCACACAAATCAAGTGTATCAACATGTGACTATACCATGACGCGTGAAATGATTAAAGGTCGGTGTTGCGGGAAATATGTCACCTGCAGTCCATACATCAACAGATAAGGACATGAGAACATTTATTTTTATCCAAATATAAAAATATTAAACACACATCGAACACACCTTTTTTGAAACTTAAGCAACGACTTACCATAAATAACCTAGCCCGATACCCACCACACACGATAACCTGTATCGAGGTCAGGTTGAGGTGACTTTTATAATCAAAAACTCAAATTAACCGGACGGTCCCCTTTGATTCACAATACTATATTTTTGAAAGAAAAAAAGGAGTGATAGAAACATCATAACCAAATATGGATTCAATAGAAGAGAAAACTTGTAATGTTTGGGCTTTAAGCTGAACTTCAATGATCAGGTGTTAGTACAACATGTGCGGCGAGGGCTATATGTAAAAATAATTAGTCATGATCACCTCAACGGGTTGTTTGCACGACGTGTACATTTTCTAGTATTTCGTTTTCAGACCGACGAAAAACCGATGTCGGTGACACATAAGACATGCACCAAGAATGACGGGAAATAGAAGAGAACGCGGCGAAAACTAATTTGCACCAAATTACTTATCACAGCTTTCTCTTCAATTTCGCGCCCTACTTTGATACGACATATTCTATCAACAACATTGGCCTTTTACCGATCTAAATACGACATGTTACAAAATACATAAAACATCAAATGTGTTTGAGCCCGATCACTTACGTGTTCTTTCCAGCGTTATACTCAAGTTCCTAGCTAAACGATGTAAACAATAATGCATATGTATGATTGTAAAAACATGGAGATAGTGTCATATTTTGTAAAATTGGTTGGGTCATATTGTAAAACCGATTGGCTCAGATAAGAGCTTGAGGTTAAAGTCTGTCATGGCTGCATACCTAATAGGTTGCCTAGCCAAGTTATGAACTTTATGCATTCCACCCAGACTGATCATATTCATCATTGCCTTGTCAAGGTACCATGTAGTTGGTGTGCGACATATGTAAACAATGGTTAAGAAGCACAATGTAGCATCTGACTATATGATAAGGATTTTGTCACTCTCATGTATGCCTGATTAGAAGCCATTTTCTATATTTAAGCACGCGTAACAGTGCCAAAAGCCCTCTGATACTCAAATGACCATTCCGGTGTTCAAGTAAGGAGTCAACACCTAAAGAGATATACTTTCACTCTTGAAATCGTCGTTGTTGACTCCTCACATAGACGCAAGGGTGGTCAATAGAGACGGATACCTAGGATTAATGGCTTAGATTTGTAAGTATGGATCCAGATAAAAAGGTGTTTGGCGCAACATGTGTGACAACTGTGCCTTGAGCAGGTCAGTCAAACCGTTAGTATTGATTTGAACATCATTGTGTGCTCTGATAATTATGTGTTTATGTGATTCTATGTGAGTTGGTTATCAATCTGTGAGCGTGATCGTCTCATTTTGATTGAATTTATGGTTAATGTGGGAATTTCATTTTGTTCACATTATAGTGACAATGAAAATGATGGTATAATTTTATGTGTGTATGTATTTTATGGGTATGTATTATGTATTTACGTATTTAAATAATAGGAATTCGTGAGAATAGAAAATTAAGTTTAGAAATTTAGGTAGATAGATTTTAGTAGAAATAAGTTAGGAAAAATATATTTAGAAATGAATTTGATTCATAATTAATTAAGCTAGTTTAAATTTAAAGGGTTTTAAAATAAATAAAAAGTTTTATAAATATCAAAAATTAAGGGTTTTTGTGTAAATAATAATAATAATAAAAATAAAAAAATAAATAAAAAGGGGTGTTTGGCCGATCGGTTTAGGAGAAAAAGAAGGAAAAAGAAAACCAATTTTAGTCAAAGTGAGATTCTAATTAGGTAATTATCCAAATATTTTTGTAAACACTATAAATACAAACATCTTCTTCCCTATTCTTTTGTAGAACCGGTCGAACTCAAGCAAAAAGAAAAAAAAAGTTTTTTTATTCAAGATTCATGTGGTGATTTGTGTTAACAAATCAAAGGTTTTAGGTATGTTTTCTTAATCCTTTTTAATTCAATCTTCTTTAAAAACTTATGTAACAATTTAATGATAGAATTAGGGTTTTTATAAAATATGTAATTAAGGGATATTAGACTAATTAGGATTGATTGGGGATAGATTAGATGTGTTTTGATGTATTCGGTTAGAGTTAGAACGCGAAAGAATTGAATTTAGGGTTGAGCAGAATTTTGGGTCATCTTGTTCGAGTGATATCTCATGATTGGTAACGAGATTTTTGATGAGTCATATGTCCATTGATAAGTTTAGAGAGTCTAGTTTCCAAAAAGTCTGGCCCTGAAAGGTTTTGAGGTAGAAAAGTTAGTCAAATGATTTTTGCAAGAAAAGTTGTCAAAACAGTAAATTCGAATCAGATTTGGGTCTGATTTCGGGGAGTAAAACC
This sequence comes from Tanacetum coccineum, assembly GCA_026074375.1. Taxonomy (NCBI): domain Eukaryota; kingdom Viridiplantae; phylum Streptophyta; class Magnoliopsida; order Asterales; family Asteraceae; genus Tanacetum; species Tanacetum coccineum. Next base: position 12,431 of record BQNB010147805.1, read on the forward strand.
CCTACTTAAAATTCAAATTAGGATTAGCCAAAAATCAAAGGTCATATTTTAGGTGTCTAATAATTCCAGTTTGAAGGGCTAGCGATAAAACATTTTCTAAGTATTTTTAAGGACGTCAAACTTTTTGGTGTGCGTTCAGGTCCGAATCTGAGCACTTTGTAATGATGAATTTTTATAATATAGCTCCACTTAATATTATTTTTTCTAAAAGATCACAGTAGATCACAACTCATTGGGGAGCTAGGGAATGTAAGGAGAACCATCAATTAGGTGTTTTAGTATTTTATTCGTGGTCATAAAGTGACTACAAAATTCAGCCAGAAACTATAAAAGTAGAAGTTAATGAGTAAGGTCATATAGGGTATGAAAATGATTTGGGAGATGTAATTAAAGGATGATAAACTTAGTGTACGGTTTTTAAGTCCATCATGTGATTGTTACATTGATTTAGGCATTTAGCCTAACTGAGTGTAACTTGTGTTTTGTTATGATTAGATTATGTGCAAGATCCTGTCAAGTAAGCTGAGCATCAAGTGAGTTTCATAGTCCCATTTTCACTATGTTTTCTTGGGATGGAAATGATGCAAAGGTTTTTAAATGTTTTAATTGCTGTGATTATGTGGTTTAATTGACGCATGGACTTTTATGTAGCTATTATATGTTTATGTGTTGCATGTCGTATGATATTGTATTGGTTTTGCCTACTTTGTAACTATGACATTGTATTGGTTTCGCCTACTTTGTGGGTATGTTGGTTTCGCCTACTTTGTGTGGGTATGTTATTGTGTGGATACGGTACCAAGAGTCTTGGATCGGGGATAACATTCCTATCCATGACTGTAAGAAGAACTTTGTGGTTTGGATCGGGGGACACGTTCCGTCCCAATGGTAATTGTTTAGACGAATGCATGTTAGCATGTATAAAAGTCAGCTTAATTGTCCTGCCATGTTTTTTTATTAATCACAGTAATTGATTTAAATCTTGAATTGGGTGTCGTAAACCTATGACTCTCACCAACCATTGTGTTGACGTTTTAAGCATCATTTTTAGGTGAGCGTTATGAAGGTGTTGAAGTTAATAAAAGTGGCTAGAGAGACCATTAGGCTGGCATTGGAAGTTCTCATTTGATTTCGTTTCATAATTGTTGCATGAATTCTTGAATGTTATTAGTTTTAATAGGTTTGTGAGACATTATCATTGTATTGATGAGACCCTTTTTCATTAATGCAAGACGCTGTTCCTTTGTTTTCGATATTGTCATGACACATAAGATGTCTGTTTATTTAGTTATGAAGTATTGAGTCTCTATTGTTGACACCACTGGTGTTGTGATGACTTTCCATGATGTTACGCCTCGTGTTTCCGCCTTGGCAGGGTGTGACAGATTGGTATCAGAGCCATTGGTTATAGAGAAGTAGGTGGTTTGGCCTAGACTATAACCTAGGAGTCCTATATATAGTTGTATTTTAGGGCTTAAGTGTATATGTACATATCTATTATATTTTCTCGCTACTTAAAAAGCTTTAATTTTTGCTATTTTTCATTACTGTCATATAATATAATATATTTTTTTTCATTATGGGGATCTAATAGTATATACCCTTCTTTGTGTTATTTTAGTCATGTCTCATCTAGCTCGGTGCGTTCTTCGTGCTAAAGTTTTCATTGGGGAATCGCCTTCGCATAACTGAATCAAGCATTATACTGATCCAGGATGAAGCTTAGGATTAAAGCTTTCGATCGTAGAGTCTGAATACCGAAAGGTCTGTACCCACGCCGAATAGAATCGAAGTTCACTAAGAAACAAGTAGGAGGAGAATGGATCATAGAGAGGGAGACGACGATGATTTCAAAAGATGGTACAATCTCTAAATTCCCTGAGTACCACTCATCTGAAGAAGAAGAACCAACTGAGCAACCTAGACTATTAAATAAGTACGGATTTTTTGATTACCCAGAACTTTAAAGGAATGAATTTGCTCTGCATCGACTGCCCCAGGGAAAAGGAAACATGAATGGTTGGTTGAATGAGGATGAGGATGAACCTCTAGAGTATGAAGCATCTGATAAGGAGGTAGAATCGAATCTTGAGCCACCACAAGAAGTAAGCCTAAGCGTAAGAAGTTGAAGAAGACAACTAAAGCTGTTCCCGACCGCACGTGCCGCAATTGTCCGTATTGTTCTAAGTGATTGATATGTTTTAGGTTGTTTTCTTTTTCCTTTCGATGTTTGGAGCCATGTTAGGAATGTTATTTTCAACTCTTGGATTTTAAGTATTTTAATAAAAGTGATTATAAGGTTATTCCTTTATGCGATTTGTTGTTCTCATTTTGAGTTAGGTGCTATGTGGTATGTTTCTTTCATGAAGTGTCGTCATAGGAGGGAGTATAACTGTGAAAAGGGGCATCTATAATTATGGTGGCCAACATAATTATATATGCGCCACAACACATGTGGACTTGCAAGTATGATTACATGGATTAATGTTGATGCGTTGTATGTATGTATATGGTTATGGTAGAGTACGATAAGATCATGGGATTGGAAATTGTTATTATATCGTCTAATGTATATAAATTTTATCTCATATAGAAATGGCTCCATCCTGCCGAAGCGGCCCTAGCAACAATAATGACAAAAACCCCGACATTGCTGCTATCATCGTGCTGGAATTGCAAAGCATCCTTCCCCAGATCGTCACTCAAGTGACTGCTAATGTGAACAATGTGAATGGAGGAAATGGAAATGGTGGGAACAATGGATGTTCCTATAATACTTTCACTGCTTGTAACCCTAAGGAATTTGATGGAAAGGGTGGTGCAATAGCGCTCACCCGTTGGATAGAAAAGATGGAGTCGGTGTTTGACAACAGTGGTTGTACTGCGAACCAAAGAGTGAAGTAGTTGCTAGCTATTTTATGAACAAAGCTTTGACTTGGTGGAACACACAAGTCCAAGCGAGAGGTCGTGAAGCTGCAATTAGTATGAGTTGGAATGATTTTACGGCGTTGCTTTTGGAGGAGTTCTGTCCAAGCAACGAGATAGAGAAACTGGAATCTGAGTTTTGGAATCATAAGATGGTGGGAGCCAATCATACCAGCTATACAGGTCGGTTTCATGAATTAGCCAAGTTGGTCCCGCATCTAGTTACTCCTGAGTCATCCCGCATCAAGAGGTACATAGCTGGGTTAGCTCTTGAGATTCGGGGAATGCTCCGAGCGACCCAACCAACCACAATCTAGAGTGCAATCCTTAGAGCTGGGATACTTACTGATGAGGCAGTCAACAGTGGTACATTGACAAAGGGTAATGAGAAAAGGAAGGGAGTGGAAGAGTCAAGCAAGCAAGGAGGTGGGAGAAATGATGATAAGAGGGCGAAAGTGAGCAAGGGATTTATAGCAGCAACTTCTCATAGGAATGAGTATACTAGGTCTCATCCAAAATGTGCTAAGTGTTGGACTTATCATCCCGAGGGTAGACCTTGTATAGTGTGCTTTAATTGTCAGAAACTGGGTCACATTGCAAGAAATTGTCGTATGCCAATTAAGCAGGTGGCGCCGATTAATGCTATTAGAGGGGAACATGAACCAGGAATATGTTACTAGTGTGGGAGCCATGAACATTTTTGAAATACTTGTCCTAAATTGAACCTAACACCTGGTCAAGTGGGAAGCTGTTTGACTATTAAAGGAAATCGGAACACAAGGAATAATAGGAATCAAGTTAGAGGAAGGGATTTCAATGTGAACGCAGTTAGCGCTCTCCAAGATCCTAACGTCATGACGGGTACTTTTTCTTTGAACGGTCACTATGCTAGTGTACTTTTTGATTTTGGAGCTGATTTTAGTTCCATTTTTACTGATTTTGCAACTTTACTAAATGTGAAACTTAGTTTTGTAAATCCTGGATATGTGATAGAAGTAGCAGATAGTAAGAAAGCAGAAGTTGATAGGATTATTCG
>BQNB010147806.1:0-16391 GCA_026074375.1 Tanacetum coccineum
ACATACCCGGCCCATTCCCCTTTTATGATAAAACTGGCCCAAACCCACATACCACTTAATGGGCGTTAGCCAATCCCTTTGCCTCGTTAGTCCCTTTTGGGACTGAATTTGCAATGCAAGACTTAACCATGAGGGATCATTTATGCCATTTTCCCAAAAGTTTAAACAACATCAAGGACCAAATGTGCCAATCCACCAAACCCGTCCCTGTCACTTTTTATAACTCATTTTCCCGCCTAAACACAGGACACAACTCACGGGTTCACTTCCACCTTGTTACCCTGCGTTTCCTTGCCATTTCCATGGATAAACCTCCCCCCTCCTCTCCACTATCTTTCCCACCAAAAAAGGGGCATTGCCATGTTGGCAATCTCACTTTTCTCCATAACTTTTGCCGAATCAATGGCTGTGATCAATTTAAAAGAAGCACAAGGACCATGGATGGCTGGGATTAGCCTTTGAAGTCTCTCACAGAAGAAACACAAGAAAGAAGGGCTGAAGACTTAGCTCTTAGTATAAATAGGAGGCTATGTGAGCCGAATTTAGCATGTAGTGTAGAAGTCTTTATTTTTTTTTAAATTAAGTCATTTTTATGTTTCTTTCAGCTTATTGCAAGTTCTTTGTACTCTTTTTAAAAAAAGTTAATGAAGTGTTGAAGTTTTAAGGTTTTATACCCGTTTTTTTAGTGCTATTGTCAAACTGCTTAAATTACCTTTATATGTGTTAAAAAGCTCTTAAAACAGCTTATTAATAAGCTATGTTCACTTAACAAGTTAATAAGCTAAGTAAAATTTGAACTTGTACTTAAAAATTCCACTCAAAATACCACAGCTTGTTACTTTGGATGATAAGCCAGAATTGGATGGGCTTATGGACAATACCAGCTTATTTCTAATAAGCTGGAGCTTGTAGATTAAGCTTTTACTAGCTTATTTGCCCTTGTTTAGAACAAAAGGCTTGGTAAGTTCTCAAGTTCCATTTTTAGCTCAATTTTTAGCTTTTGCTTATTTATAGCTTATTAGTGCTTATTTTTCCTTTGGTATGCTTATTTATGCTTATTATTGAAGTTTAGTACTTAAAATATAGGTGTTATAAGTGTAAATTTCATTGTGCAAGTTTTTACCAATTTTCAGTCAAAAATGGCTTGTTAACTGCCATTTTGAATTCTAGCTTATTTCAGTGCTTATTTGTTGTTTATTTTTGCTTATTAATGTCTTTTAATGTTATTTAACTTACTGTCTTCAATTTCCATGGCTTAATTCACCTTTAGTTAGCTTAAAAGTCCTTTAACAGAATTTAAAGGGGTGTTTGGGTTAAGTGCTAAAACGGGTGAAAATGGGAATGACATGGGTTGTAGTCATAAGTTAGTTTTAGCTTAAGTATTTGAGCTTGTTTAAGCCTGTTTTTCCAACATTTTTTTAGTCAAAACCTGTTTTTCAAGTGTTTGCAAGTACCTTTTGAAACTGTGGTTTTTAAAAAAGGCTACAAGTGCTTATTTGGACAAGCACTTGGAATCTTGGGTTTTAGTTTAAAAAGAGTGTCATTTGAGTGTAAAAACAAGCTGCCAAAAGAACTTTAAGTCATTTGACTTGTTGAGTCAAAACCACCAAAGATTTGAGTGTCATTTGTAAAAGCAAAAAGTCCCTTTTTCAAGATTAAAAATCAGCAAGTTTAAACTGTTTTTAGAAACTTAAAATTTGTGCACAAGTCCATTTCCTAGCATTCTTCATCTGTTTCAACTTTTCTTTTTATTTTGAGCTTATTTGACAGCTTAAAATAAGCTGTCAAATTAAGCCCTTGTCCTTGGCTTATTTTCCCCTGGTGCTAGGGGCCCATTTTCAAGCCTTCTTATTTAGCTTATTAGTTACTCTCAGCATGAGTTATTGGCTTTTCTAAAAAGCCAATAAGCTCTTTGTTAAGTTCCCTGAGTTTCAGTCCTCAAAAAGCCCTTTTGATAGCTTATTCTTAAGCAAAAAAACGTGTCCCTAGCTTAAGTTTTACACCAACAGTACTAACTCTTTAGTTAGTACTGTTGTGGGTATTAAGCTATTTCTTGGCTTATTAAGCTTATCTTACTTGTTCATTATTGTTCCTAGTAGCTTATTAAGATGATGTGATAAGTTGTGTTTGCTTATTTTCCATTTTCTTTGCTTATTTAAGTGTTAACAGCCCAACAGTTAGTAGCTTTTGCCTTTTAAGCTTTGTTAAGTTACTGTCTAAGTTTAAGCCCTCTTTCAGCTTATTTAGTTGTCCCATTTTAGTTGCTAGTGCTTATTTAGGATAGTATAGATAATTCATTAAGCAATTTAGTCCAAGTTTAGCTTATTTTCTCAAAAAGTCCAAAAGACTTAGTTTTTTTTAGTCTTAAGCTCATTTAAGCCAACTGTCATACTCAAAAGCTCTTTTCAAGCTTATTCTTAGCTTTTCAAAAAAGGTGGTAGTTTTGAAAGTTGTTAAGCTCAATAAGCTTAACAACTTTGGTTCACAAAGTTTTTCACTTAGGAAAGCCATATTAGTTGCTTAGTTTGAAGCCCAAATGTGGGTACTAGGCTTAGAATTTAATCTAGCAGTAAACTTTAAGTTAGTACTGCTGAGGGTTTAAGTAAAATTTTTTTAGCTTATTTGGCTTATTCCATTGCTCATTATTGCTCTATATAGTTCATTGTGATGGTATGATAAGTTGTGCTTGTTCACTCTCCCATTTTCTTTGCTTATTTGTGCTAACTGTTCAAAAGATTAAGCCAATTTTTGCCTTTAAGCTTAGTTAAGTACTCCGTCTAGTTTAAGCCCTTTTAAGCTTATTTAGTTGTAGATTTTAGCTCTTTAGTGCTTATTTAAGTTAGTTAGATAATTCTTTTAGCTTATTTATCCAAGTTTTAGCTTATTTGCCCAAAAAGTTCAAAAGACTTAGCCATTTTAAGCCTTAAGCTTATTTAAGCAAACTGTCTGTTTTAAAAGCTCTTTTTCAGCTTATTTGTAAGCTTTCACAAATACCCGTAGTTATGAAAAATGTTAAGCTCAATGAGCTTAACAAGTTTGTTTAAAAAGTTTTCATAAAAAAAAAAGAGGAGACAAGGGGTGACCGGGTGAGGCAGACTCGAACCGGGCCTCAAACCCTCGTACACCCCCTTTTATAACACAATAGCTTTATCGATGCGCCCTAGGGACTTCTACGTTAGAGTAACCTTTAGCGGTTTTGTTATTTAAACCCCTTTTTTGCCTCTTTAAGCTATAAGTGTTTAGATTATTTGGGCTCTATTTCATAGGCCCGAATTTTGGGGATCTCTTTTTTCGTGGTTAGTATTAGTGTAACTTTTTTAGGTAATTTTTTTAGAATTTTTAAAAAATAGTTTAGTATTTTTTATGATTTAATTTAGTTATAAGTTTTTTAGAAATTCATAAAAAATATAAAAAATTGTTCAAAAAAATATTTTTCTTTTTTTAGGAAAAAATTTTTCCTTTAGTCAGATATTTCGTAGGAAATATACAATATATTTTCGCTATGCGTCATTTTTGTAACTTTTTTGAATTTGTTAAAGAAACGGGGCTCGGGACGGTTTTTGTCTTGCTGTTTTTGGGTCAAACGACCTCCGTTTTCGAGTTCTAGTTTTTTCTTTCTTCGTTATTTGTCTCCGATAGAGTTGTTTTGAAGTAAAAAATTTCTTGTAGGTTAATTCTGAAGATCTTTTGGTTTTTGACCCATTATTTGTTCGGGATCAGCTCTCGTTTTTAAGGTTAAGTTCTTAATTTTTTTAGGTTTTTCTTATTCGTTTTTGCTAGTTATGTTTACTTAGCTTTCCACACTCTCAAATCATTTTCTCTCATTCAAACTCACCAATCTTTCGACTGTATTGATTCTCCAATCCCAGCCTCGTTGGGGACATAACGACCGGGGAACATTTATATCTATTTCTCGGTTTCATTGATTGAGTTTTTAGATTATACTCGACTATATATTTTATATATATATTATTAATTATATTATATTATATTTAAAAGGGGTGTAGTTTTGCACCAATTCAATTTTTGGCGCCGCGTTTTGCGGGTGAGGGCTGTTTAAACGTTTATCGTTCGTTTGGCATTTGGTGTTTTGAATCTGTGATATTTTCAATAAAAAAAGTCTTCAAAAATATTTTCCTTTTTCTTTTTGTATATTTATCATTTAATAAAAAACCAAATAGTTTAAAAAACATTGTCTTTAATTATCAATAAAATTCCACAAATTGGTAAAACAATACCAAATTATAATTATTCTCAATCGTGGTTTCTTACATAATAACTACGGTGATACTTGTTGGTTCCCAGCTTCGAAACAAAAGATTTAAAAACTTGCCCATTTGTGTCTCTTTACGACGTACGGTCACCTTGAAAAAATTAAACAAACTATAAACGTGGGTACAAGGAGGTTGTTCGAGGAATTAGACCCGAAAGGAGAAATAAGCTTCGCGCTATTCCTACTCCTCCGCTCACCTGTGCGTTTATCTTTTTGAGAGATTCGTGATTGAAGTAAGTAGATTATTTGGTTGAAGTTGTCTTATCTCATTGTCCGTTAAAATCAATTGTGAATAAATCATTGAATTAAACATAAAAAAAATTAGTGTAAAATTTTCTTTTTATTTAAATTTCTATTTTTGTGCATGCGCACTCGTTCTCAAGCCCGTAGACGTCGACAACCACAAGTCCGACAAACTTCTGTTGAATCATCCAATCTTGAGAATACCAAATTCCTCCATTAGTTACGATGGACGATAATCATACTATGACTCAATTGCTCGAAGCACCCACCGAGGGTTACGAGGATGCGATCGTTGTTCCCGAAGTCAACGCGAACAACTTTGAGAATCAAAGCTTGGTATACTTATTCTTGTTCAAAACAAGCTATTTTTTTGACATGATAATAAAGAAGACCAACAGGCTCACATCCATGGTATTTCAAAAGATCAATTTTCTATAGAATATTGTTCTCGAACGTCCCGCGAGTCGTCGGTAAAGCGTATGCTTTTCCCTTTTATTTTTTTTTTTTCCATCGAGGATGGAAGCTGCCCCGGATTTGGCTTGACAAAGAAAACCCCTCGATCGATTCTTATCATGGGATGATCTTTTGATTACTTGGTGTTTTTCTCGAATTCATTAACAAATTCTTTTCTCCTTCTAATACGACAAATCTTAGAAATGAAATCACGAGATCCAGCAATGATTTGTCGAATCATTTATGAGGATGGGGCGACCGTTTCAATGATCTTATCCTTAGGCATGCCAGCATACATGGGTTTCGGGAATTGAATCAAACTCGATACATTCTATAATGCCATGAACTCAAATGTATTCAGTTCATTGAATTCGCGCAGTTAGGTGGTAACTTGTTGGTTAAAAATGCCCACAGAGAAGTCTAATAAATATCAAGAGAGCAAATCCAAAGTTCGTAATTCACGAATGCAAACCGCGTTTTGTTGCTAAGTTGAGTACAAGCAATTCCTACCTCCGGAATCTCTCCCGATAGTCTCTTGAACTCAAAGATATGGGCAAGGCACTGATCCTTGATAAGGAAAAAAATCAAGTATCAAGCTCACCGATCACCAAAATCCCACGTCCGTAAAAAGCAATCGAGGATAGTTGTAGTGACTTGAGGTGGAGCTCTTTCTATCAAAGTTGTCTCGCACTGATGGGCAACGTTTGATCATGGACATCATTCAAGATTACGTTTCAAGCCGTGCGCTAATTTCAATCAAGGAAGTTATGTACCAGATGCCCGACCTCCAATGGTTGCAACCAGTTCACCTCCCGTTTTTTTCAATATGCAAAACCATCAAAACAACCAAAATCGGGGGATCAATTTCAACCAAAATCGGGGGAACAATTTTAACCAAAATCGGGGTAATAATTTCAGTCAAGGACCAATTTATCAACCCCAGGTTAATCAACCCCCAGCTTATCAAGCTCCTGTTTACCAAGCTCCCGCTCCTCAGGACAATAAGTTGTTCTAAGACCGTTTTGATAGCTACGTAAAGGCTATGATTGCGCGCTTATGAGGACCATGTGCACAAAACAGGGGGCAATCCTGCAAGCTCAATTGAACATCTTGCTACTTCAAATCAAAAGGCTTTGAAAGTATGCTAAGTAACTTTTTCCAAATGAACAACCCGCCTCTTAACTTACAGGTTCGGGAACTCTCCCAGGTAACACCATTACCAACCCGAAGGAAGATTTGAAAGGTATCACTACCCGAAGTGGTGTTGCATATCAAGGACCCGCGATTCCTTCTACTTCATCTTCTCCTCCAAAAGTGATGAATCGTCGATACGAGGGTTACAAAGGGACACAATGCTTCCTACTATAACGATAGCACGAAGAGTTTCCAAAAAAAAAACCTTCCGGGTATTCATGTACAATCTCCAAAATCCAACTTTACGACCAGTTGTTGTTTGCTCGTTCAGTGCTCCATTGCCTAACCATACGGAAACATCAATTCCATTTCCTCTCATGATGAAAATGATGAAAGGCGCCATGGAAAAGTAACGAAATATTGAGAATATCTACGAAATTCTTTAGAGTATTTGAGTATCGAATATAAGCTTTACGGATATGCTTTGACCTTTAATGCCGATAAATTTGCCTAGACTCTAAAACTTACTCGGAAATCAAAGAGAAGTTTGAGTGAAAATGGCTAGCTAGAACTCCTTTGGACGAGAATTGCCTCAGCAGTCATCTAAACAATGTTACCTAAAAATTGGAGAACCCTGTCCGATTTCTCATTCCATGTGATTGTTCTGGGGATTTAATAACTTGCAACGCCTTGGCTGATCTCGGCTTGCGAGCATTATATCTTAGTGCCATATTCCATTTGAAAAGATTTCTCTCTCTTCCTGAAACTAACCCGATTGACATGACGTTAGATCTAGCAGACCGTTCTTTTCATGAACCAATCGGTATTGCTTAAAGACGTCCGTTTAAATGGTGGAAAAGTTCTAGTTCTGGCAATTTTTGTGGTCGTTGATTTTGAGCCAGACCCCGTAGTACCTTAATTCTCGGGGAGAAGTTTCTTAAGACCAGTCGTGGATATTAATAGATGCTTACGAAGGTGAATTAACCTTCGTGTTTGGCAAAGAGGCATCACCTTCAATCTGGACCAAACTTGAGATACACGGCGAATTACAATCTTATGACGACGAACGAATCGACGTCATTGTAATGGCATGTAAAGAAATACTCGCAAGAAGTTCTAGGTTTTTCTGATTCAGTTGACATACGGTAATCCTTTCCAGATCGAGCCAATTGTTTCAAATTCATCCAACACTAAATCCTTTCCGGAGATAGTGGTTTGTCTCCTTATTGATGAAAGCCACAAATGCTGTTATAGTTGTCGATGATGAGCACAATTTCACGGGGAAATTGTTGCTACATGACTATGATCCGTGGAGGTGACATTCTTATTTAGATACATCTCTCAATAGTTGAACGTTGCCCCTTTTCGAAATCATAAAGATTATTCACCCGGAATCCGGGAAGAACTTAAAGTTGTTGAAGCTAAATCATCATTTGATGAGACCTCAGAGGTTGAAAATCAAGGACTTGCCACTCATTTAGAATAGCACATTTTTGGAAAATGACGACGGACATAGTTGCCAGTCATAATTGCGAAAGATTTAAAAGATGAGGAAAAGGCCGTCTTAATCAAGGTTCTTAAAGTCCCTAAACGAGCCATCGCGTGGAAAACGCTCCGATATCATAGGGTGTTGATCTAGAGTTTTTGTTACTCACAAAATCCTTAGGAAGGGGCTTATGAACAACAGTTCAGAGTCAAAGAGGGTGGTAAACCCAATGATCCATGACGTCATCAAAAAAAGAGGTTGAAAAACTCCTTGAGCCGGATAATTAATTCCGATCTCTGACAGTCCATGGGTAAGCCCAATACATTGTGTACCAAAGAAGGGTGGCATAACTGTCGTCAAGAATGATGATAATGATTTGATACCAACTCGATTGGTCACAGGGTGGAGAGTGTGCATTGACTAGAGAAAGTTGAATTAGTCCACCCGAAAAGACCATTTTACATTGCCCTTCATGGATCAAATGCTCGAAAGACTCGCGGGAAACCAATACTATTGTTTCCTCGATGGATTTTCAAGTTATTTTCAGATTCCCATTGACCGAAGGATCAAGAGAAGACAACATTCACATGCCCATACGGAACGTTTGCCTATCGCCGCATGCCTTTTGGGCTATGCAACGCACCCGGCACGTTCCAACGATGTATGATGGCAATCTTCCATGACATGATCGAAAAAACAATGGAAGTATTCATGGATGACTTCTCGGTCTTCAGAGATTCTTTCTCTACATGCCTATCCCATTTGGAAAAAATGTTAAAAACGGTGTATTTGTGATGAAAAGACACCAATTTGTCTCCTACTATTAGGAGAAAAGCCATTTTATGGTTAAAGAAGACATTGTTCTTAGACACAAAATTTCTATGTCGGGAATTGAGGTCGATCATTCTAAAGTTGAAGTTATAGCCAAGCTCCCTCACCCGACTACTGTGAAAGGTGTCCGTAGTTTTCTTGGGCATGCCAGTTTTTACCGACGTTTCATACAGGACTTTTCAAAAATTGCCCGTCCAATGACCCACTTGCTTGAAAAAGAGACTCCATTTTTCTTCTCAAAAGAGTGTATCGAATCCTTTAATACACTTAAAAGAAAATTGACCGAGGCTCCAATTTTGATTGCTCCCGACTGGGACTTGCCCTTCGAACTCATGTGTAATGCAAGTGACTTTGCAATTGGGGCAGTCTAGGGCAAACGATAAGAACAAGCATTTTCCAAACCACTTCACTACTATGCAGCAAGACAAAGTCCGAAGCTCAAAACACTTCACTCGACGACCGAAGAAAAAGAATTACTTGCCGTAGTGTACGCTTTTGAGAAATTCCGGTCATATCTCGTTTTGTCCAAGAGCATAGTGTATACTGATCATTCTGCTATTAAGTATCTCTTTGCTAAAAAGGATGCTAAGGCAAGACTGATGCGGTGGATCCTTTTGCTCTAAGAATTCGATATTGAAATACGAGATAAAAAAGGAGCGGAAAATCTTGCCGCCGACCATCTCTCCAGACTTGAGAACCCTCACCAAAATGAGTTCGAGAACAAGGAAATCACGGAAACATTTCCACTCGAAACTCTTGGATCGGTTGCTCTTCGTGATGATAGTACCCCATGGTTTGCCGACTTTGCAAACTACCATGCGGGGAATTTCATTGTCAAGGGAATGTCGACCCAACAGAAAAACAAGTTTTTCAAAGATGTCAAACATTATTTCTGGGACGACCCCTTTCTATTCAAGATCTGTGCTGACCAAGTAATTAGGCGTTGTGTTTCGGGGCAAGAAGCTTTTGACATTCTTAAAGCTTGCCACAGTGGACCCACTGGGGGACACTACGGTGCCAATTACACCGGTAAAAAGGTCTTCGATTTAGGATTTTATTGGCCCACGATCTACAAGGATGCCTATGACTTTATCACCCGATGTGACATTTGTCAACGTCAAGGCAAAATTTCGCAACGTGATGAGATGCCACAAAACTCTATCCAAGTTTGCGAAATCTTTGACATTTGGGGCATTGATTTTATGGGGCCATTCCCGTCTTCAAGAGGGAACAAATATATACTCGTGGCAGTCGATTACTTATCAAAATGGGTTGAAGCAAAAGCGCTCCCCACCAATGATTGCCGTAGTCGTTTGCAAATTTATAAAAACTCTTTTCTCAGATTTGGCGCCCCTCGGTTGCAATCATAAGTGATAGCGGACCCATTTTTGAAATGACCAGTTTCAAAGGTCATGCTTAAATCGGCTCAGTCACTCATCGTCCTCTCCACGCGTATCATCCACAAACAGTGGACAAGTTGAGGTATAAATCGTAGTTTGAAAGTTTTGTAAAAAGGGGGAGTGGGCGAAAATCGTTGCTCTAGGTCGGAAATAAATTTAGATGACGCACTTTGGGCCTTCGGTACAGCTTACAAACTCCCTCAGGTGCACTCCGACTAGCTTGTCTATTGGAAAGGCATGTCATCTACCGATTGAGTTGGAGCACAAAGCTTACTGGGCCCTTAAGCATACAAACTTTGATATCAAAACCGCGGGTGATCATAGGAAAGTTCTAGCTCAACGAACTTATTGAACTTTGCGATCAGGCCTCTATGATATATTCTTTGATTTACAAGAGTAAACAAGAGAATCCATGATCCAAGATTCAAAAAGCTTCGCGTTTTCAACGTCGGTGATCGAGTCCTCCTCTTTAACTCTAGATTGAAGATTTTCTCGGGCAAGCTTAAGACCCGCTGGAGTGGACCATTCACTGTAACCCAAGTTTTTCCATATGGCACTGTCGAGTTATCCCAAAACTCCAGGCCAAATTTCAAAGTTAATGGTCATCGTTTGAAACACTACTTTGGAGGGGACATACCAACCGAGGTTGTCCCAGCATCTCCAGACGTTCCCCACGGACCAATAAATTGGGGGGACGGGTCAAGCATAGCGACCTTAAACAAGCGCTTCGTGGGAGGTACCCCATGCTTATCAGTATCAGTAGTAGTATGTAGTAATATACGTGTTTGTGTGTCGTGTGGTAGGTCACATTTTCCATTACCGTGTTTTGTCTTATGTTTTGTGTTGTTTTCTGTAGTATGTTCAAGATTTCCTGGATTGTGATAGTCTCTCGTTCTCGCCTGTATTCACACATGAGTTTCACCATCTCAGCTTCATTTTTGGGAATCCAGTATCCAAAATCTAAGCGACTAACGTTTTTTCTTTTGGCACTCATTTCATTAAACGGCCTTTGTTTTCGTAGGCACCCATTTTTATAAAAATCGAGGATGATGTTAGTTCTAGTATGGGGGGGGGGAATCTTTGATTTGATGTTTGCCTGCAGTCGTTGTTATCACGCAATCCCAGTTTTACCACCAATTTTTTGCAAAAATAAAAATAAAAATAAAATAAAATAAAATAAAAAATAAAAAAATAAGTGTCTTTTTGTCACCAAATTTTGACTTTCCTAATGGGTAGAATGAGAATAATTTTTGACTCGATCGGGCGTGTTGAGCCCTAGCTAGTTCCTCAACTTACCGCTTGTAGGCTAAGCTTTCACGAATTCTATTGCTTCGAATTTTAATAAGGTGAAGAACAAGAAGTGATAGAGTTAAATATAAGTTTATGTGATGAAGCAGATTCTTCTTAAAACTATATGAGTAACATGGTGGCTTTTTATCACCTTAGCTTCATAATCCACCTAATCAAAACGTACTCATTTCAATTCAACTTAAGTCAACTCGATGTTTTTAGATAAAGCTTCAAATTTGTACTTGATTATTTAATGCAAGATTTTTTTCTGTTCTTAGTAATTCGAAAGATAAAATCGCCCATCAGAAGCATTGAATGAAATATGAATGCAAAAATGCATGAATATTGAAATTATGCCAATAAAGCATACATTTGATTATATGGAACAAGTTTAAAAGATGTGTGTAAGAATCCACTCCGCTAACCACGAGGTGGGGGTTCAAACTAAGACATCTTTACTTCTAGGGATTTGGTGTGTTGTGATATCTCACCAGGAAGCGAGGTCTAGGTGAGGGTTCAAACTAAGACACCTATCCTTAGCCATTTTAGGAAGAAGGTGTTGATGTGATTTCCCACTACGCTAGCAACGGGGTGGGTTTTCAAACTAAGAACATCGGTCGTTGGTTGTGATATCCTACTAGGGAGCGAGGCCTATGTAGGTGTTCAAACTAAGCAACGCATTCCTAGCTTTAAGAACTTATGATTATAATGATGAAGATGTTGCAAAAAGTTCTACAGTTAAAATTTCGTTTTTTAAAATCAAGTTACAAGGACCTAATAAGTTGTTGCTTTGAGTCATGATTCATTTTGAATTACGACTATGGAAATAAGTTGATCTATGGTTGAGATGAAATGAGTACACACATTTAAATCATATATTCATGTTGGGACGTTAAATGTTCACTAGTCATAAGTATTGAGTGCATTGCACTGAACTTTTATTGACAGTGATCTTTGTTTAATTGCTTGGTTTGGAACTAGTGAAAAATCGGGGACGATGAATTTATCCATTCGGACATCCGTAGATCTTTCTATGGACGCTTCTCATTCTATGATCCCAATGTTGATATAATAAAGGAAGTCAAACAGGTAGTCGAGAGAAGAAAAAGGAAAATCCAAAAATATTAGGGATAGTTAGTGTATAGATAAAAAAAATGGTGAAAACGGGACTTGTCGAAGCTATTGATTCTTTATTTCCCTTGACGAACACTTAGCTACTTTTCGAGGTTATAGGTCGAGGGGGATTGAGATTCTTAGTTTTCGTAAATGTTTACTTCATAACATTGCGTGAGGACACGGCAATACCTTAGTATGGGGGATTTTGGTATGTGCTAAATTACACATACCTTTATCCATTAAAAACGGACTTAAAAGACCAAAAACAGACAGAACTTGCCAAATATATGTTTGTTCTGCATTTGTGTTGTGCAGGAAACGAATATTCGCAAAAGAACGAAAAACAAAGCCAAAAACGACAAAACCGAGCACGAGATGGAAAAGAGTGAAAGACAAAGCCAACTCCAAAAGCCGGGTGATAGCCAAAGTCAACAGAAAAGTCAACCCCGACAAATTCAAGTCAACAAAAGAAGACTTGAAGGATGAAAAATGCAAAATATAACTTTGAGGGACTAAAATTGACAAATCTCCAAAGTTATATATCAAGAGGATTGATTTTAAAAAGTGTTAAAACTTTAAGGGACTGTTTCTTTCAAAATAGCAAAGTATTTAACAAAGGCTTTGTTTTGTTAATAAGGATAAGAAGTGGAGGGGCCAAAAAGTGACTACTTACCAAAGTTGTGTCTTGTTAGGTATCAAACATCAGGCACACAAAATAATTTTTTCCCGCCCTTTTCAAAGGACAAAGTCACGGGTTTTCTTCCCTTTCTTTACCCTGTAAACTTTTAATTCCACCATGGATAAACCTTTCCCCCCTCATCCGCTATCATTCCCACCAGCCCTAAAGCATTGCCATGTTGGCAATCTCACCATTCTCCATGTTCTTTAACCGAATCAATGGTTGGGATTAACTCAAAGAAGCACAAAAGCTCATCAATGGCTAAAAAGAGTGTTTTGAAGTCTCTCACAGAAGAAACACACTTTGCAAGAGCTTAGGACTTAGGAATTAGTATAAAAAGAGGCTATGTGAGCCGAAGTTAGTATCTAGTTAATATCTAGTTAATAAGTAGTTAATTTTTAGCAAGTTTTTCTTTCAATTAAGTCAATTTCAGCTTATTTACATCTTATTGTATGCTTATTGCACTTTTCTTTCATGTTAATAAAGTATTAAAGTTTTTAAGTTTAAAAGCCCGTTCTTAAGTTTTCATTGTCAAGTTGCTTAATTACCCTTAAATGTGTTAAAATGCTCTTAAAACAGCTTATTAATAAGCTATGTTCACTTAACAAGTTAAAAAGCTAAGTAAAATTTGGACTTAAACTTGAAATTCCACTCAAATTACCACAGCTTGTTGATTTGGATGTTAAGCCGAATTTGGATGGGCTTATGGACTATACCAGCTTATTTCTAATAAGCTGGAGCTTGTAGATTGAGCTTTCAATAGCTTATTTGCCCTTGTTTAGAGCAAAGGGCTTGGTAAGTTCTCAATTTCCATTTTTAGCTCATTTTTAGCATTTGCTTATTTACAGCTTATTGGTGCTTATTTTTCTTTTGGGTATGCTTATTTATGCTTATTATTGATGTTTAGTGCTTAAAATATAGGTGTTATAAGTTTAAATTTCATTGTGCAAGTTTTTACAATTTTCAGTCAATAATAGCTTGTTAACTGTCATTTTGAATTCTAGCTTATTTCAGTGCTTATTTATTGTTAATTTTTGCTTATTTATGTCTTTTATGCATGTTTATCTTACGGTCTTTGAAATCCTATGGTTTAATTTACCTTAATAAGCTTAATACAGCCTTTTAACTATTTTTAAGGGCGTGTTTGTTAGACCCCAAAGTGGGTCTCAAAAGTACTAATAATCCAAATGGGTACTTGGCCCACGCTTTGTTAAGCATTTCACTACTAGGAATAGCTTAATTTCGCGTTTTAGTTTTAAAATCATTTTTGCAAGCTTACTTAACTCCACTGTTCAAAATCTCAATTTTTGGACGGGGCTAGTGCTTATTGCATAAGCTTGGGCTATAGCCATTTTTGTGCCTTCTATGCATATCATTTTGAGTGTTTTAATTGCATTTGACTATTTGCTTTGAAGCTGTGTTGACCCAATTGTGCAAATGGGTCAAAACAGCCTAAATTGCTAAGTGTTTTTTGCCCTGTGCACAAGCAGCCACTTTGATAAGCTTTTTCACAGCTTATTTGCTTTTCAAAATCCAAACCAAAAGCATTTTCTTTGGCTTATTAGCCAGTTTTTAGAAATTCAAACTTTGAGCTTTTTGGAATTCAAATAAGCACTTATTTTTAAGCTTCAAAAAGCCATTCACATTTGGTGTTTGCTGTTTTACACAGCAAACATTAAGCACAAGTGAGCTTTTTCCAAGCTTATTTAAGGGCTTATTCTTCTTTCAAAATGCTTTTCAAAGGCTGATCTAAATAGCTTTTTGACCACTCTTTCCAATGGCATAAGCCATAAACTTTGAAAATCTCATCTTCAAGCTTGAGAAAGCTATCTTAGGGCTGCAGTTTTAGCCATTTTACCCATTTTGCTTATTTGTTGTTTTTCACCTTATTTGTCTTTCAATTTAGCTTATTTGTGTTTAGTTAAGCTTATTAGTCGTGTTTAAGCCTGTTTTAACTTTTCTTAGCTTATTTTAAGCTTATTTGAGGGTTTAAAGCCCAAAAGCCACAACCAGCAGTGCTAACTCTTAAGTTAGTACTGCTGAGGGCTTAAGCTAATTTTTAGCTTATTGGGCTTATTCATTTGCTTATTTCTCTTGTTCCCAATGGTTGTGTGATAAGTTATGTTTGCTTATTAGTCCTTTACTTGTGCCTAATCTAGCTTAAAACTCAAAAAGGAAAAGCTATTTAAGCCTTAAGCTTAGTTAAGCTTACTGCCACTTTTAAGCCCGTTTTCCAGCTTATTTATAAGCTTTCTCAAAAAGTCATAGTTATAAAAATTGTTAAGCTCAAGGAGCTTAACAAGTTTGGTTAAAAAAGTTTTCATAAAAAAAAGAGGAGACAAGGGGTGACCCGGGTGAGCAAGACTCGAACCCGGGCCTCTACCCTCGATACACCTCTCTTTTATAAAGAGTCTTACCGCTGCGCCCTTGGGACTTCTTCGTAAGAGTCCCAAGAGGTTTTGTATTTACCCCTTTTTTGGCCCTTTAATCTATATAGCTGTTTTCAGCTAAATTTCGGCTTATTTAAAAGCCGAAATTTGGGTTTCCATATTTTTTTGTAGTTAGTATTAGTGTAAAGTAATTTTAGTAATTTTTTCAGAATTTTAAAAAATAGTATTAAGTATTTTTTATAATTTAATTTTAGTAAAAAGTTTTTAAAAATTCATAGAAAATACAAAAATTATCAAAAAAATATTTTTCTTTTTTTTAGAAAATTTATTTAGTCATACATACGTAGAAAAATATAAAAACTTGTGTAGGGTTTAATTTTTCAAACTTTTGATTTTTAAAGAACGGGTCCCGGGTACGGATTTGTCTTGACTCGTTTTTGGACAAACGACTCCGTTTTCAGTCTAAAGTCTTTTTCATTCTCCTTATTAGTCCCCAAAGTAGTTTAGAAGTGAAAATTTCTTTGTAGGGTTAATTTTAAGATTTTAGGTTTGGACCTTTTGTTCGGGATTCCGTGCTCTCGTTTTTCACTTAATTCATAATTTTTAGGTTTTTCTTAACATTTTATTGTTATTGTTTTAACTTAGCTTTCCACATTCTCAAATCATCTCTCTCATTCAAACTCCAATCTTCCGACTGTGTCGATTCTCTAGTCCAGCCTCGTTGGGGATAAACGACCCGGGAACATTCTATACTACTTCTCGGTTTCGTTGATTGTGTTTTTAGATTATACTTACTATATATATATATTATATTATATATAAAAAAGGTGTAGTTTAGCACCAATCAATTTTTGGCGCCGTTGCCGGGGAGGCTGTGAAAAACGATTATCGTTACGTTTGACAGTTTGTGATTGAAGCCGTGAATATTTTCTTTTATAAAAATATAAAAATACAAAAATATTTTTCATTTTCTTTTATTAGTATAATTATCATATAAAAACAAAAGAAAAAAAATATATATAAAAACATTGTCCATAAAAAAAAGAAATAAAATTCACAAATTGGTAAAAATACCAAAATATAATATTCTCAACTG
>BQNB010147807.1:0-14319 GCA_026074375.1 Tanacetum coccineum
CTCATTATGCATCTATTCTTATGTGTTAATTCGTTTATTCAGGTTTCCTCTGATGTTGTTGGGCCGTGAATTATGTGAGCGGATGCAAAATACTGTTTTTGTGAAACATGATGGTGAGACGACAAGTACGTGACAATAGTTTACAGTATCGGCCACTGTAGCCGGGTGACATGGTTTTTTTTGTATATTTCATGCGATGTGTTTGTAAATCTAATTTATGTTATTTTGTGGTTGGAAAGAAAACGAGTTGTTTTGTGATGTTTTAGTTTATGCTACCGGATGTGAAAATTTGTTTACATTTGTTTATAAATTTGCTACCTGTGTGTTGTTTTTGCCAAATGGCAGTCACATCACCTGTGTGTTATCATATGTGCCAATGTGCCATAAAGTGTATTTATTTGCTTGACGAAAAATGATGGTATGTTTTTTGTCCTTCGTCGTGTTTTAGATTTCTAAAACTTTTAGGTCGTTTTTATAATCGCTTGGATCATTAGGTGTGTGTTGTTTATGTCTGAACCTGTGTTTCCAGGTTGTGTT
Organism: Tanacetum coccineum; assembly: GCA_026074375.1. Taxonomy (NCBI): domain Eukaryota; kingdom Viridiplantae; phylum Streptophyta; class Magnoliopsida; order Asterales; family Asteraceae; genus Tanacetum; species Tanacetum coccineum. The sequence continues at coordinate 538 of BQNB010147807.1, forward strand.
GATGTTGTTAGCTTGGGAATTCCTTGCACAACACATGTTGCGAATTTTGTCAAATACGACGGTCATGTTGCAGGTATGTATTGTATTCTTATCGGAAATGGTTTACAGTTTAAGGTATTGGAGTGATGTGGTACAGTTTTTCTGCATGCTTTGTTTTATGTGTTTGCATTTTGTTATTTGAAAGATAAACGTTTGCTGTAAAAGTACAGTCGCAGTTTGTTCTAGATATTGTATTTGATGTGGAGCGTAATTGTTGCTATTTTAATTATTTATTGGTGGTTTCTTATTTTTCGTGTTTAAGATATTGAAGATGACGTAGCAGCGAGGAGGGTGGTAGAAACCGACTGCCAAGTTTTTAATGACTATTTGAGGTGCAAACTAAGGTTGCATCGTTTCATGCCTGAACGATGCGGTTTTCAGATGTCTATGAGAATAGCGAATGAGGTGGGCCTCAAAACGACGTACTTTTGGTGTCTTCAAAATGCTAAAGAATTCATTGAGGTATGATACTTATAGTGTGACAATTGACATTTTTCCAAGTTAATATTTAACCATAAACTTGAAATATTTTACTTTGAACGTATACGTGCTTGATTTAACCTAAAATCGGGAAGTGATCCCGTGTACAATGAAAAACGTATTTGAACGCACAACAGCTCTAGACTAAGTTTAGTCTACTCATAACTAGCATGTTATCATCATCATGAACATATTTTATAATTCATATGCATTTTATTTTATTAGTTTTATGAAAATCATACAAGTTTACATATATGCACATCACTTCACCACCTTTTATTATATACATACCTACACTTATACACTTTCAAAACTTAAAATACATTTCCCTCCTCCTCACCCACTTTGAACCATCCCCCCTCCCTATAAAATCATCTAGAAGCTTATTTCCATATTATGCTTATTTACTTTCATCCCTTTTATCTACCTTTTGTTACTTTCACCCTTATTACCTTACTTTTGTTACTTTCACCCCTATTACCCATATTCCCTTTGCCGCCTCCTTTAATCTCATAGATCAAGCATTGCTAGCCAGTTAAAACAACTCATCCCTACTTAAGACTTTTGCTATATAAAGAAGGTACCTAACTCTTAATTTCTCACACTTTCAAAACACATACTATCTCTTTCTCTCCTCTCTTGTACACGACAACATATAGGCAAGAAAGCAAGGTTTTCAAAGCTAGGTTTAAGTATTTTTAAGAAGATCTAGGTGTTAAGGAAGCTAAGGATTTAGGTTGATAAATTAGGGTTTCTTAGTTGTTTTTGGGGTAATCTTGCATACTTAAGCATACATTTTCATTTATCTTTGTAAGTATCATTATTTTCATATTTATATACATTTTATATTCTCCATATATGATTTATAGCTCTTTAGTATGCTTGTGTATAAGAGAAATATGTTAAAAAGCTTGTTTTACAAACCCTAAACTAGAGCAGATTTTTCTATTGACTTGTGAGCTTGTAACGACCACTCTAGGATAACCCATGAGTAAAAATCTTTTCAAAATATCTTAACAGAGTGTGTTATTTAAATTTCTGGAGCTTCCCAACAGGATTTGGGTTTGTTTACATTTTTTGAATGATTTTTACAAGATTAGTGCGCAAATCTGAGTTATGGACTTTGAACGTAATTACGATCCCTTTAAGAATAGTTTGGCATTTTGAGCCTTTCAAGACTTTTGTAGATAAGACCTTAACTTAAATTCAACGAGTTAAATTGAGACGAGAGGATAAAAATTGAGTGATTTATGACTAAAACAATTTCAGCAACATAATTTGTCTTACGAATAGCAAAACCTTTGTGCCTTCTAAGACCCATTTAGACCCTTTAAATTTGATTCGCTTTACGAGGCTTACATTTTTGGAAAGATAACTAAAAAACCTTCAATCTATGATTTTGAAACATATTATTTCAGTAGAAAACAAGTGAGATACGGTCTCATGAAGTCGAGAAAACCCTAATTCCAGCAAGCTATATTATTAACTTTCTTATAGAAAACACTTGTAAATTTGATTGTAAAGTATATGCTAAACTTAGAAAATCTTAGACACAAGCATAGTAGGTTATGGAAAATATTTATAAAACTCATATGCATTTAGTACACTCATATTGTAAACCTAAAGCGCCTTATTATTTAATAGGTTGCTGTTAGGATGCGAGCTACTTTAGCACTTGTGTTATTTTCCTGATTATGTTGTTTGCTTGAGGTGAGTTTCATAGCCCTACTCTTACATGATTTATACTTGTTTTGCAACACTTGGGGTGAGATACATTACTTGCTTTTACATATGGACACAAGTACTTATAAATTGTTAAGGATTAGCCCAAGTACCGTTAACCCACTTATGCCCACTATCATGAACCGTTAATTACTTTGTATAAGCACGATTGTTGTAAATAGATCTATTGGGGTTGACACCCCCGTCCAGGTAAGTAGCACTTACTTGACCAAGGGGATTGGTCAAACGGATGTATACCTTTTGGGAAACTCCGGGTGGTCTTGGGTCAGACATGTGTCGGGAATTACTTGTAACAACTTAAACGGTGTTGTAGCTTCCGTGTCATGAGTTTAGTGTAATCGTAATAATTTTTACTTATATGTCATTGTATGTGTTACAATGGTCATACACTTGAAATATTGTGGTCCATACTTATATTTACTTATACCTATAAACTCACCAACATTATTTGTTAGGAAATATACATTCCTAACTTAGTACCGTTAGTTATATACTTAGTACCGATAGTTATAGTTAGTACTGACAGTACAAAGTGTTAAGTACTGCTCAAATAGTTAGTACCATTAGTATAAAATAGTTAGTACCGTTTAAGAGATATGTATGAGATATTGTAGGAAAAGATATGTATTATCTTTTATGCGTTTTGTAAGTCTGTTAGGGTTTATCCTTGGTCTATAAAATGAACCCTACGGTATTAGAGAGAGATAACAACAAGAACAACACACAGATCTCATCTCATACAATCATATCTCATAGTTAGTAATCTGTAATCACTTTAACAGATTAATAGAAATCAAAGTTTAGTTTTTCATTGTTCTTCTTAATACTATTGTGTAGATTCCGCATATACAATAAGTATTCATAGTCAGTGTTTCTCTATAGTCAATCTGTATTTATACAAGTTGGCTATCACCTTAGCAGCTGCAAAGAGATCTGTTCATTTGGGACTCACATAATTAATTGACCTACACAACAGCACTCCAACAACCTAATGTTTGGCGTCCCCTGTAACGGTCAACTTCCCAATCATCCCATACTTTACAAACTTTTACAAGACAAGTGGCGATATCTACCACTTTATATAATACTCTACATCGTTGATTTTTAAGACGTATCAACGAATAATTAATCCTTCATATAATTCCTTCGGTCTAAGCTCTTGCGATTATCTCCAAACTTTCCTTCTCTTTTTTCATCATTTTTTTTTCTAATATTTTTTCTAACACTATACTACGAAACTCGGTGTAATTTCACCATCTTCATGATCATAATAACTTCGGATAATTCCTTCGGTAATTCTTCAGTTCATCAGGACGTTCCATAATTGCGTGGTAGTAAAAATACATGAGTTTTGACTACTTTATACATTCCCATTTGCAATGTGCAAATTTCTTCCCAACCGTACCAAAGATAAAAAATTGACACAAGACTCGGAAAATACATACTTTACACTTTAAGCAACTAGCAACTGATAAATAGACATAATCTAACAGGGTAGAGCTAAGGGTGTAAAGGTGTAACGAAACAAATATTGGTTTAATTCCGTAAAGATCGACTCTACTGGTTTGTTCTAGGGGTAATCTTACTCTTAAGATGAGAGTAAACAAAGGGTTTATACGGGGGTTAACTAACCAATGTAGTTAGTTAATAAAACAACATGTAAAGGCTTTTTGGGTGTAATCCTAAAAATTTATCAATTTAAATAAGTTACTCCATCTAAACCCATAGTACTCATTATTGTGGTCTCAAATAGATATACCAAGCCAAGTTCTAAAGTCTACAACATCACCGATATACTCATATTTTTATGGAATTTGGGTAAACATTTGGAAATGGATAAGGTTAAATCCTCATAATATTTAACAAGGGTTATTGTGTGCGGGGTTATGTATCAAGTAAAATTCACAAAAGTAGTGCATGAAAAAAAATTTAAATTTAGGCATAAGTTCAGCATTTATAGTTTGAAAAATAGACAAGTATCATTCCTAATTCCCAATGCCCCCACTTAAATGAACAACGGCCTCGATGTATTAAGATAAAACATTAAATATGGAAATAAAAAATAATTAGAATGATAAACACCCCTGATACTTTGCTCGGAGATTCCTCGCATGTTTAGTTTTATGAGCAAGATTGTGTTGTAAATGCGTCTGGATGCTAGCATGACTACAATCACACATAGGATTCCATATGATTGATACTTCACCAACTTTGTTGATTTCTTTGCTTTCAGCGAGGTCTTGCGTAAAATGTAGAAAAAACATGTAAAATCCTATCTCGGGTATCTACGGTTAATTTAAATAAGCTAAACAAACTGTACAGGAAACCAATACGTCGTATCCATAAACTGGAATACGCCGTATCAGAAAACCTGTAAAAAGTATCTAATACGGGCCAGTCTATTGAATATGTCGTATCATGTGCATGAATACGTCGGATTGACAGAACTGACAATTATGTTTTAAAGTGCATAAAAATAAAGGACTGATAACGTCCAGACAATCAATACGCCGTATGGTATGGAGCGAATACACCGTATTGATTTCTGGGAAGACATACTCGATAAAAATAAATAACAATCCGGGTTGTCTCCCGGGAAGCACTTTTGTTTACAGCAAAGTCTTTAAGTTAGACTTTTCTTCCTTTCTTTCATTCCATCTCATGCACGCTTATGTGCCCGCGTGTGAGCCATTCTTCCATCTTCGCATCTCGGACATATTCGGGCCCTAAGTTCAAGACTCATTTGTAGAACCCCTCAAGCATTTGATATGAGTGCGAGATTCCATTCATTGTATCCTCTTTACTTACTTTCAGTAATGGTGGGATCTTGTTGCATTGTTCATTAGTGTGGTCTTTAAACCTCGGATGTGATAGCACCATTTGGTAAGTAACTTCTTCATTACCATTGTAAATGGTAATCATTTCATTGAACCGTCTTGTATTAATCCCAACTTCTCTCAAAAACGGTTCACCAAAAATAACATCGCTCATTCTTTCATCACGATAAGTATCCATATCTTCTAAGACTGCGAAATCAGTTAAGATAGAAAAAGTTCCAACAAAGATAGGTATGTTCATTAAGGCTCCAATTACATTATCTCCCTTGTATTCCATTTTGTCCTTCATTAGAGAGTTATGAAACTTTTTGGACATTACATTGACGTACAATATAGGGAAAAAAATTAGCGTGTAAAAATTCAAAATCTATCATGCAAAAAAACTTCAAGTTGTAGGCACAATCCATACAGATCTTCTAATCGTGGTCGCAATCACTAGGACATCCAAAAACTTTGCTAACCATTCTAGCATCATTCCTAGCTCTAAATTCCTCAATTACCTCACCTTCCTCAATGGTAGGCATTAAATCATCAACTTGATCTCTTCTAAGCTCTAATGGTACATTAAGATCGTCTAGTTCTATGTAATCCTCAAAGATAGCGTCTAATGATCTATTTAACACCAAAGTCTCTCCCATTAGCCTAGCTTCTAAGTCAAGTTCCATTTTTTTTTCTTAAGCTTAGCATGTAGACCCTCTTAATTAAACTACTAGCAGGTTTAACACTTTTGAAAATTATTTTCTCTTCCTCAACTCTTGAAGTAATCTTTCTTTTGAAAACATCAATCTTAGCACGGGAGGTAGACAAAAATGGTCTTCCGAGGATCAAGGACACTTTGATATCCTCAGGCATATCAAGAATTATAAAGTCTACGGGGAAAACAAATTTACCAATACCTACTAGCACTTTTTTAGCAATTCCTTTTGGATATTTCACTGTCCTGTCTACTAATTCAACTGTTAACTTAGTGTGAGCTAATTCGCCTAATCCTAAGTTAAGGTAGGTCGAGAGAGGCATAACACTTACGCTAGCTCCTAAGTCAGCAAGGGCATTATCAAAGCAAACATTATTAATAAAGCAAGGTAAAGTGAAACTCCCTGGGTCTTTCTCCTTTCTGGGTATGGAATTATTGATATGTGAAGCTTCAGAGTAAGCTTCCGAGAATTGTGGTCCATATGATCCCTTCTTTTCTTCATAGTAGTAACCATTCAAACGACTTAGAAATGGAATTGTCATTTGTTTTGTTTCGTACATTAGTGTATGGTTTTGTCCAGTGGATACGACGTATTAGGAGGATCCCATACGGCGTATCGGGTATGAATCAGCTTTGAAAATAGTTGAAATTGACTTGACATGGTCTCTTGGGTTAGTTTTAGTTGAGCTTGGTAAACTTCTAAATCCTCTTTCCTATAGTACCTTGCTCATTTGCCCGATTTGGATCTCTAAAGTTTTAATTGATGCTACTTGGTTCCTTATGGCAGCATTCGTTGAAGCTCAGATCTCTTTGATCAAATTGGAGTTCTCCTCATGTCTTTTTTTGCCGACTCACTCATAAACTTGCTTAGGGTATCTTCCATAGATTGCCTTCGTTCTTGGTACGAAGGATTCACGTTGTTCCTTTGATAAAATCCCAGAGCAGTTGCTCTATATCCCCCTCTTTGAAAAGGTGCACCAAATTGTGTGTAGTAAGCTTCTTTTAGGGTTTTTTCTTCTTTCTTGAGTGGATAATCTTTGGTGTAGTGGGGACCTTTACATTGTTCACATCCTACTTGAGCATCATAAACTTTCTCATTCAATTTCTTGATTTCTCTTCCAAGATTGTTAAGTTGTGCTTGTATGGTTGCTGATCCATCAGAAGTTTCAGTACTTATGGTCCTTAATGTTCTATTGTGCCATTTTTGAGAGTATTCAGCCATTTCTTGGATGGCTACTTTAGCATCATCAGTAGTCTTTGATGGTATGGCTCCTCTTGAATAAAAAATCTGTCGAGTTGGAACATTCAATCCGTTATAGAACAAGAATACCTCCTGCATCTCAGTTAAATAGTGTTGAGGACACTTCATCAAGAGTTCTTTAAATCGCTCCCAAGCTTGATAAAGGTTTTCATATGACTCTTGCTGAAAGTTTTTGATCTCCTTCATTTTATTTGCAGTAAAAGCTTGTGGGCAATATTTGCTTAGAAATTTTGTCTTTAGATCTTCCCAAGTTGTAATCGAACCAGATGGTTTGTTTCTTAGCCAATGACTTGCGGCTCCAGTTAAGGACACAGGGAAGGCTCTAAGCATCACTTGGTCTATAGTAATATTAGGGATGTGGAATAAATCCACGATCTCAAGAAATTTCTCAATATTTTCGTTCGCATCTTCATGATCCGAACCGCTAAAGGTGTTGGTTCGTAGTTCCTTAAGAGATTGGCATTTCAGTTCAAAATTATCCTTGTCTTCGATCTTAGGGCTAGCAACTCCAGATTCATAGTCAGCTCGAGTTTTGCTCATGTATTGTTCCATGGTTTCCGCCATTGTTTCTGCAACTTCTTCCTCCGAATATTCTTCTTGGTCAGAAAATAGATCGAAATCAGGCGATCTCGATTCGTCAAGACTTAGTGTCTTGAAGTGCTTCCTAGATGATCGAAATTCTTGTCCTGGATCCTTAAAAGGTGTAAATAGTTCTGTTAGGAGATACAAAACCTCCTTTTAGGGGGTCTTGGTTGATCAAACCTTAGAAGATGAACCATGGTAGATTAGCCAAGTTCTAGAGAGAGAAAGTAAGAGAGAACTTTCTAGTGAGAGAAAATAAACTTGTATTATGTAAATGACTAACCCCCCTTCCATGGCATGTAAGAGGCTTATATAGTAACAACAAAATCGGCCATAAGGCCGCCCATTATCGAATGTTATACATTAACTACGGGCAACAATAAAGGGTAAAATACACGAGGTGACCGAGTCTTTTTCTAATATCTAACAATCTCCCCCTAAGGGAGGTCACCCCAGAAAATACTAAATTAAGCTCTGTAATGTTGATCTTGTGTTCAGCTCGTAGTCTTTGATTCTTCATGCATTGATTTCTTTGTACATAATGTAGTGATCTTTGAGCTTAGTTCCTTTGACTTGTGTGATCTTTGAGCTTTCTTTGAGATCATCAGCCACAGTAAATCTCTTAATCATCCTTGTTGTGGTATTGCCTCCATGTAATGTTGTGACCTTCGGACCGGCATGCTCACACTTTTATGGATCATGATAGTACGCATCAGAGTTGCGGAAGCTGTGTTGTAGGTCTTTCAGTTATCATGATGTCTTTGATTAGGAATATTAAGTGTGAGCATGGGGTTGTGAATTGACATGTCTCTTGCCATCAGCTGCTACCGTCGGGGATTCCTGCAAGTATATGTTAGTAATAAACAAACGAAAGTGTCTTTGTTCACTTTCGTTGAATAAGGTTGCAAGAACCACGGTTCCCCGTTAATCAGTATAAATACTGCCTGTGATCAGGTAGAATTCTGAAGAATCTCCTTGACAGGGTTTCGCAGCTGCGCTAGCCGTTCTCAAACCGGAGCGTCTCAAAGTAGACAAAGCACGGAGTGAGTGAACCAGTGAATTAAAAATCCACTGATTAATGAAAAATTGATTTGAAAGTCAATCGCGTGTCACTCAGAAAAGAGTTTTTGTGACACATCGACGGTTTTATATCATAAAATCAAATTTCATCAGAAACACATTTGTTTTGAAAGATATACACAGTCAATGTGCTCGAAAATCAGTTGTTGAGCACATCGAAAGGTTTTTCAAAAACTATTCGTCAATTCACTGCCTGGAACAAGTTTGATTCATAAAGAATCGCACCATCGTTGCTTTCCATTTGTCACAAGTTTGATCCATAGTGGATCTCACATGTCACCTACCAAGAGCTTGTTTGATGTTGGCTCTAGAAGGATTTCCATCTTCATTGTGAGTACTTTCGTATCACTCGGATGTTCTGGCAATACCTCAAGGATAATGCGTAGGACTCTTAGAATCTTTACTTGTTGTCACAGTGTGTGATGAACAAGCATAGTTTGTATTAGTGTCCTAACGAGATTTATGGATGATCTCATGGATCTAGACTCAATCGTGCACATTTGGTTTTTAGTAGTCGGAGGCTGGAGCAGAGTGCCACCTTTTCAATATCGTCTAACCCGGAGTGAGAGAGACGATAGAAATGCGTTGATCTCCGTGAGAAATGAAACAAGAATCCTTCGAGGGATCTTGAGTGGCTAGGAAGTGTTGTGTAGTGTATCACTGGGTCCATGATACTTGTCTTCAATGTCAGCAATCAACCATGTGATTCTGACAGCATATGTAGTGACCCAGTTTCTGCCTAATGTCAAAGGAGGGCTGCTTTCTTTTCACCCTTTATCTTAACATTTCTTTTTCATTCTTCAACCCCTTCAGTGCTTACCAAGACTTCATTACTTGTACCTTGTTGGGTGTGTTCCAGTACTAGCTCCATCTCAGTTCGCACTATTCCCTTATTCTTACATTACTCCTTTTGTAGATCCCTCCGGCTCTAGCGGGATCATGGGAGCATGTACCTAACCTTACCATCCTTATAACTCTAATAAAGTAATTACAGGGTCGGTCTTTTGGTACAATTCACTTTGCTATAAAACTAATTGAAAAATCAATCAAGGTACTTGTGATATAGATATCAAAGCCATTCTACCTTGATTGTTTTGATTATTTAGAAACGCTCCCCCTCAACAAGTGCGTCGGTAATCAAAATTGTTTGGCACAAGGAGGGAGGAGTACCTGCTTGAGTCTTAATAGATCACATTTTTATCAGATTTAATATTTAAATCACATTCTCTCCCCTGATCAAAAATTTCAAACCCTTTGAGATTTAGGATCTTAATTGATTTAAATATGTTAGAAAAATTTAGGAGAAAATGTGGTCTGATTAAATACAAGCCGATATTGGAACCGATATATGCTCCCCCTCAATTAGTGAGGGAGTCTGTTAGTGTCAGGTATGATAGGTTGGAAAGATTTTGAATTTAATGAAAAATTCATAAAAATTCATACCCTGACACATAACGTACTATTGCTACACTACTATATAATGTACAAAGTTAATAATATATTACACATCATATTGACCTTTAAAATGGAATGGCGATATCATTCCGTTCTCTGAAGAAGTCTGTAGTCAATATCACGAACACGTCCACCAACAAAGCATTCCAGATTCTGGTAGATCCTTCTCGTCTTCAGTCGCCTTTCAATTGCCGCTATGAACTCTTTGCTCCTTGTCACGTCCTTTTCAGTCCAGAATCGCGTATTCATACCTGGATTGAGCCGCTTGACCATGAATTCCTTAATTCTGTAATCTAGTGCTTCTAAAATACGTGTCAACGTCCCATCACTGAACTTGTATATCTCATTGAACCTCATGATCTTTCGGTTATTGTTGTCTACCGGGAACACTACTGCTCGAGGAGACTCAATGATGGTATAATTATGCTTGAACTCGTATCCTGTTGCATCCTATCCTAGTTTAGTAAGGTTCAACTATGTCTGGTAGCTTTCAATGCCGAGTTGAAAGTCTTCAACCCGCTGTCGAATCACCAAGTTTCGAGTTCATAGCTTGACAGTTATAGATAGCATCCATTTGTCTGAACTAGGAAGATAATCGAGATGACCTTGCAGAATAAGCAGATTCAGGTCTTCAAAGTCACTGGGATACAGGTTCTTGAAATCTCTTTCCGCAATCGTGTGTTCTTGGAAGTCAGCTCTTCGGAGGACAATTTCACTCAAGTAGTCATACCCATATCTTGAGTATGCTTTGATTCTGACGACACTTAGAATCCGCATGTGTGTTCTGACATCTTTTCTACGCGACGGAGAATCATGTCTGTCAATATAGAACTTCTGTCGATTAAACCATCAGTGAGAGATGCCATATTTTGCACATATGTCATAAGTACACACATCATCAATCTACATTTGTTTCGGCACTAGCAGTTTAAGCCCAAAGTCAGGATAACTAGCAGCCTTCATCTTGGAAATCGATAGTGCAGGATTGCTTCCCTTGTTGCCATATCTCAAATACTCTAAGTCTTTATTGAAGAAGAATTGTGGTTGAATAGTGACATGACCTGGAGGACCACCGAGAGGCAGTGGTCGGTTGACATCGATTCTGACTTGATCTCCTTCTGGATTCGTCCAGTCAACCTGAGCTGTGAGCATCTTGTGACACTCCTCCATCTGGAACTGAAGGTGAATGACGTATGGGTCTGCACTTCGAAATCTGCTTGTGTAAGCTTAGTCTTGTTCACTTGTCGGCAGTACCATTGCATGAAAGTCGGCATGTCTCCAGTCTTTGCAAGTAATGAGTTCTCAGCAGGGGTTTCATAAGTTGAAACCAACGTAGACGCCCAGTTGTTCTCAATATCTGATACATTAGAAGAAGGAATGGTCCAAGCAGGTTCAGGGGTCGCTGGTCTTTCCTCTTCAGGTAGTGGTTTCCACCAGTCTTGTCTCGAGTCAGCTTTTGGTAGGTGATCATTCATGGGGTCTTCATCATCAGATAAATATACCTGCTCGTCGGGGATGGAATCATCTTGCATCAGAGAGTCAGTAGGAGATAACTCCTGAGCTGCCGTAAAACCAGTTAACTCGAATCTAGTGTCAGATGTAGTCCAAGCCATGGATTGATGTGTGGAGGCGGCAGGCTTGGACGCGCTTAGAGCTATACTGCCTTGTTGCTGAGCAGATCCTGATGTACCAGTAGATAGAGGAGGAGGAGTTGGTGGCAGCTGAGAGGATCCCGATGCACCTGAAATACCTGGAGCACCAGATGCACCTGCTGGAGGAGGTGGAGGTGGTGGCGGAGAAGGTGGAGGCCCAAAAGGAGTTCTTGGAGCTGCATGCTTCTTTCTTTTCTTCTTACGAGCTTCCTCCTAATCAGCTAGACGTTGATTTGAATAATCTAGCTCCAATGACTTCTGCAGAGCCTCATACAAGTCATTGTGAACCTCATGGGCCTTGTAGGAGTTTTCTTTAAACATCTGTTGTTGAAGTATTTCCTTTATATCAACGGTGGGCAGATCCCTGAAGCGGGCTCGAAGTGGAGCTTGCATTGCCCAATCTACTGCATCAGTGACTATCTCATCAATTGCTTGGCTCACCTTGTGGGAAAATATTAAGATTCTCCAAATTGTATAGCCGGGTCCCTTGTTTATCCAACCTTTCCTCCAAGGCTAAGTTGTTTTGAATCATATCCGCCATATGTTGTTCCAGCTCACCTATGCGACTTACTAGGATTGGATCTACGGTGCTTTGTTGTGGTTGAGGAGGTGGTGGAAGATATGTTGTTGTTGTGATTATTGAGGTTATTGCTGTTGATGTTGGTAGTGGATAGTCAGATTGCATCGCCGTGAGATTAATAATCGGAGTGGTCATTGGGGGAACCAAGGAAGTGTCTTGATGAATGGGGACTGAAACCATTGACTGAACCTCTGTTTCAGCATTCGTTTTCCCTGATTCTTCTTCATGTGGCTTCTCCATGAAAAACTAATCAGTGAAGTTGAGGTCTTTTTCAAGGTTTTACAGAGAAGACAGGGTTCCCGTGGAGCTTCCAGGTTCTTTTAGAATCACCTGATCTTCAGTTGGCAGTTTAAGGTTCTCCTGAACATTTGGATAAGCAGTTATGGTAAACTCCTCATCCATTTGCTCTGGTTTTTGCTAAGATGAAGCATCAATGACCTCTAAGTCTATGTGTTCACGGTTTGGTCCATCATGAACCCCATGACTTGGTTAAGGTTGAGACTTTGCAGCATCACCAGGGTTTGATCCAGCCTGGCCTTTATCTTGTATACCAGGGTTTGGTCCAGCCTGGCCTTCATCTTTTTCACCAGGGTTTGGTCCAGCATGGCCTTCATCTTGATCTCTAGTATTGATCACAGTCACTTTCTCATCTGATTCCGTTTCACTGTCAGTCAGAGCTAGCTCAGTATCCAAGGAAGGTGAGTCAGCATGTCCAGTGGGTTTAGTGGGCATAGGAGGGCGCCTTTGAAAGATAAATTGATCTACAGGGCTCTTCTTCGTTAGAGTTTGAAGGGTGAGTAGATCGTGAGCAGCTTGTTCTTCAACAACTTTCTCTTTCCCCTTTCCTTGTACCTCTGGAAGCGGTTGATATTTCCCAGAGTCAGGCTCCCTCAATACTACTGGACGAGTGGGTCCCTGAGTTCGTTCTACTTGTTCCTTTAAACTTAGTTCTAGGGCCCGTTAAAGATCTGCTTCTTCATCAGAATGGGCAGGATCCTCAACAGGAACACCTTCGTCACTGGGCTCATCAACCAACTTAAGTGGACTTTTCGGCTTGCATCCTTTTCCCACTAGTCCACCCTTTGATCTTTTTGCTGGTGAGGGTTCATCAGGAGTTTCCTTAACCAGTTTTCATTTCTTCTCTGAGACCGCTTTTGATGGTTGAGTAGGTCTTGGTATGGGTTTAGGTGGTTGAGTAGCGGTGTGCTTTGGTGCCTTGTCACCAGCGGGTTTAGTAACCTTGGCTGCCTTGGGTTTAGTGACCTTGGTAGCATTAGAAGACTCTGTTGCTCCTTCTTCCTCAGCCTTGCCACGTTCTGCATCTAGAAATTGTTGATACTTGGCAACATGCTCTTGGTAGTCTCTGTAGTAGGGTGATC
>BQNB010147808.1:0-16390 GCA_026074375.1 Tanacetum coccineum
CCCTTTGCAAATAATTCTGACCTTTAGCCTGCTCGAGTTAAGGAAAGAGCAATCACATGTGTCTCGTCCATGGATTTGGTCGAGCATGTGTGGTTTTGTCGCCTTTTCTGGATCAGTGGTATCGGAAAGAATCAATCACATGTGTAAACCTGTGTCTGTCACCCTTGTTTCCTTTAAGAGCTGTTTAGACCCTAATTCTAACTGGTGCAGATTTGTGTACTTTTCAAGCCTATGATATAATACATGTTATGACAGTGCAGTTGAGAGATCACCTCGAAAATGAAACACTTGGACTAGTATGAGAGTTGAGTGATTTTGTGTTAGAGTATACTCGTGTCATAATAAATAATTATACGGCTAGACATATGTGAGCCTATAGGGTCACACACATATACACTGAGGTACCACTTTATATATCGTGTTTATTGTATTTACGATATATAAATAACCTATGTAACTCGAGATCAATATGGGGCCTCTAATTACTAAGCTAGTACTTAGTTTATTGGGTTAGACATAACAAATGAAAAAACCCATTTGGTTGTCCATTGGGCTAGTCACAAAGGGATAAAATGTGGTATGAAAATGTTTTAAAAGAAAATATGTGATTGACTTTTAAAATATACATGTTATGAAGATAAGATTGACAAATCACAATCAATCATATCATTAACATATATACACGTTCCATATTTATCTATCCTGGAGATACGACACATATAGTAACATATAGGTGTTGTACTTCTTTGATCTTGTTTTTGTATTATGGTAGTGGAAGAGTTATTAACACAGTACGGGTTATTAGGACTAGCATCCAATAGGTATACGGTAAAGTGTAGTGTGGATATTTATAAAAGGTGATCTACTTTGGTCACTTGGTTTTTTTGGATAGATCGTGTACAAGAGAAGGTTGTTATTTGATTCTACCGATCACACTACAAAGGTAATAATCGTTGTTATTTATTTTGATTGATCATATGACTCTATGGATCCGTTGATAGGTGCTTGATCTGCTGCGTTTAATGTTATTCATATGATATTTATTTATCGCAGCACCTATAGTGGTATCACGAGCCATCATATGATGTCATATGATCATCGTGTATGCGTACAAATGGCTAAAAACACGTGTTTTTAATGGATTCAAAGAGATAATTTTAAAATAGCCCCTAGGGATTATTTTTTGAAATTAATTTGACCCTTAAGGGGTCTTATGATCTGTGATTTTTGATTCCATAGCCATTTTTTATGCATACTTTAATTGGTTTTGTTATCGGGTACGTGTAAAATGACCTAAATCGCGTGTTTTGGAACGATTCGTGAATCGGTTTTAAATCAGTCCCTTGGGCATCATTTTCTGTAATAATATGGTTATTATAAGGTATTTAATACAGTACATAATGATCCTTAATTCATTGGTTACACGTATCAATCGGTGTTTTAATTCTAGTTAATTTATTTCTTCGATTCGTTGGCTAACAATTTACTTCTTGTTATTTATTTTGTTTCCATGGAAATACATGCATGTTTGGCCATGGACTTAGACAACACCTTGTTTATACATGATATTATGGTATTATTATGTTTCGTATGCAAAGCCGATGAAAACCTTGACCATTTGTGACTAGATTCACTTATAATTGCATTTAATTTTAGTTTTGGGTTTGTCATTGTTTCGGCTTCTTTTTGTATGTTTCTTATTTTTGTTGTAGCCATTGTTTGGGAACATTACAGTAGTTAGATGATAGGTAAATTGTATCTAATTATAAAATTATTGTAACCATTTTTTGCATTCGAATGGCGCAAGAGTTAAAGGCATAAAGTCATATTCGGGGTTGCTAGAGTGACTTCCACTAAAAATGGATTTCCTGGAGTTCTGTAAAGAATTAGAAGCTCGTTTTTGGGGTGAAGGTTCACAACTTATAGGGCTACAACTTCTTAAACTGGAGCTCAGATTGGGGAAGAATACGTCTAGGATTTTCAAGCCCGTGAAGTCAGCTGAAATTTTCTGGCAGATTTGGGCATCTTGTTCATTTAGGGTTTCACTTGTTCATGATAGGTCTTAATTTTAAGGGGACCGCCTACCTATTTAAGGGGACCGCTCATAGACTGATGCTTCTCCAGTTTTTCCTATAAATACTAGACTTTTCCTCACTATTTTCTCACCTTTTGCACTCATTCTTTCTGCTCAAAACAGCCCACATATCTTTTATAAAATCTTTTGATTAAAGAATCAAAGAATCTAACAACTCTATCACTTGACGAACTCATTGGAAATTTGAAGGTTTATGAAGAAATAATTAAGAAAGATTCCGAAACCTTCAAAAGCAAAAGAGAACAAAGTAGATCTAATGCCTTGAAAGCTAGAAAGGAATCTAGTGACGATGATAGCTCAACCTCCGATAGTGAAGATGAAGAATACACCATGGCCGTAAGAGACTTCAAGAAATTCTTCAAAAGACGAGGATGATTCGTAAGAAAACCACATGAAGAAAGAAAATCATTCCAAATAAATAAAGACGACAAAAATGGCAAAGGCGAAGGAAAATGCTTCAAGTGTAGAGATCTAAACCATTTCATCGAAGAATGTCAGAAACAATCAAAATATCAAAATCAAAAGGCGTTTGTTGGAGGATCTTGGAGTAATGGCGACGAAGATGAAGAGGAGAAGACAAAGGACAAAAAGTGTCTTATGGCTAAAGCTTCTAATGAGGTACTTTCTGAAACCGAATACTTTAGTGATGACCAATCATCATTAGACGAAAATAACTTAGATAATGAATATAGTAGACTACGCAAAATAGGACTAACAATCATGGCTAAAAATAAAATTCTAAAACAAGCTAAAATAAAATTAGAGAATGAAGCACTAGAATTAAAAGATAAATTATCTAGGTTAGAAAAAGATAAGGAAGTAAATGAAGAATGCAAGTTATGTCAAGACCTTAAGTTTGAAAATGAGAAGCTTAGAAAAGAGATATCTAGGCTAAATCAATTTAACGAAAGTAGTCACTCACATAAGAAAATAATAAGTTCTCAAAAACCTTCCGGAGATAAATCCGGTGTAGGATTTAATTTTACCAAAGGGTCACCTAGCGAAACCAAACAAGTAAATTTTGTAAGAGCTCAAGAAGTCGAGTCGAAAGAAAATTTGATAGAATCAAACCCAAACTCAAAACCAAAATTTATACTTATAAACAATATTAAAATTACTATTGCAAGTGATGATGAGGTAAAACGTTTTTACAAACTTTCCTTAAAACCCAGAGTCGGATTTACTAAACCCACAATGAGGGCTAAAACACCTCCTCCGAGAAGAAAGGAAAAATCTCATCCTCATTCTAAAACACCTCAACCTAGGAGAGACCCAACCATAGAGAGACCAGCGTAACACCCTATTTTACAACAGATCAGCGGAAGCTAATCTGGTGGTCATTACTATCAAGGTACAACAGTTATAATCATATACAAACGAATCACCAAATAGATACGTTTTGAAAAATACGTTATCAAATTCATTATTTCTTTAAGTTTTTACAAAGAGAGGTTCCCAAAATCTATACAATCAAAGTTTGGAATGAATAACGGTTCTTTCATCGACAATGGCCCCCCTCCGCCACTACTCCGTGCCATTATTACCTGAGATAAAACATGCCTAAAAATACAACACAAAGGTTTGAGTTTGATAATCCATAGAGGTTATAAATGTAAAATAATTTGAATGCAAATGCACATATTTTGGGTTTTTTTTTTTTTTTAACGTTACTGATATACACCCAGTATTGAAAACAGACATTTATTAATTGCCATTAGCTCCAGAAGTCCGTCATGCCTTAGGTTTATAATGTAAATATTGCCCCTAGAGCGCGCACCTTTGCCAAAATACCCCCGCGAGATTTGTTAATAAATGTGGCAATTGGTTATCGTTACTAGGATACACCAACGGAGGAGTCCAACCAAATAGATGCTATTCACATACATATCGCACCCCTGCGGCTTACTACGGAGAGTAATTACACAGTTCATGATTATGGGGACTATAAAGGCAAGCAGTTACTTAGAGCAATAGTAAATTGAAATAGCATTAAGAAATATTTGCATTCGTTCTTAAAGCATGTATCGCTCCTCGCGAGTTTATAAAACAACTGAAAAGCGAGGCTATTAACTCACCTAAACAGTTATAGGAAAATGAAAGCTAATGTCATTAGGGAAAAGAAAGTACCAGGCATCAACACGGTCAATCACAGACAACCTGGGTTAATAATGGCAAGTCTTAGTTTTTCTAGATTGTATATATAGAGTTTTGTCTTATCAGATGTTGGGTTCTTGCGCACATACAACTGTCATAACAACACACACACACACATTTCACAATTAGCCTCAGAGAATACATTAGAATACAAAATGTTATATAAGCCAACACCTATGACACATACTACTGAAAGTCATTCATGAAGAAGCGCGGTACTCTGATGAACTAGTCTATTAGGGCAGCTTCTACATCGAGCAACACACAACACACACAACACACAATCCACACGAATCACACTCGTACACTTAACCCCTACAGCACTACTCTACAAGATACACTGAAACCGACTACCTACATATCCGCTCCTCGAAGTATCCACAGAGGAGATCCGTGAGACATTGCGTACCGTTTGCGAAACACGCACACAATACGAGATGATTACATCATATAGACACAGATTCCAGACTGCACAGAGACACTATCAAGTCTATTCATTCTAAGCATCTTCATCTATACACACACACATCACACATTCTGCTTGAGCTCGACTCGTCTTAACACAGCACGAGAGGAGCGTTCATTCTCATAGAAGTATCATGCGTATCGAGGTATAATAAGATCTTGCCTTAGCGACTTAATCGATTTTATAGATATAACCTTTTCAAAATGTAGTAGCAGAGTTTAAACACCCAAGAAGCGTACTCTCTCAGACAAAACTTAGCACTAGAGCCGTATCCACGTAGAGTAGCATGACTCAATAAAGCTATTTTTTGCGACAGTCTCTATTCGGTTATCACTGTCTCTCAACAGCTTACATAGATTGCACATTATCAGTACCCAACACAAACTAAACCACACCTTCGTCTCACTCTCTTCATATAAACACTAAGACTTAACATCACAGAAAGACCCCTCTAGCGAGACTAGCTACACACTTTGATACACACGATCACCGACACTATATTACGCTCTATATCTCTATCTCTCTATCTCTCTCTATCTTTAAGTTCACAAGACGGTCTACTCATCTTCAAACTACGACACATCTATCACTCCTAGATAAAATGATACTTAAAAACGTCAACATTACGTTGGTGAGTTCGTAGGTTTAAACTTAAAACAAAACATTTGCTGTGCATCACACGAATAGGACAAAAATGAGTATTATATGTACATGTAAGCATATAGTCAAAAAACAACCAAATTCACACATCCAGGCTTAGATTAGGACTAGCGTCTCAAACGCCGAGCTCACCTAGAACGCATACATAACGTATATACAATATTGGTAGGCTTTACCTCTGATCCCAAAATCTATATTATACGGGTAGGCGTTACCCCCGATCCCAAAATCAACATCATACGGGTAGGTGATACCCTCGATCCCAAATCACTAAACACATGTAGGTGTTACCTCCGATCTCAACATGCACACATACATAGCAATATAATATCACATAACGTCCAAAACATATAAAACCAATTTATCACAACAATCAAAACATTTCAAAAATAATTTAGTATCATTTTCACCCTAAGAAAACATAAGAAAATAGGGCTACGAATACTCACCTCAATGTTCACACGCGCGCATAGAAATCCAAGCAAAGATCTACACAGACATATAATACGAGTTACACATGATCGAGGTTTTACGGCCCTAACCATGTAACCTTCAATTGATGGATCCTAATATTTTAAAACACATTCAAGATCATCCCAATAAGTTTCTTACACGTTATCTATACTCTAACTACGTTTTACACTAATGTTCATATTTTCAGTTTATTGCAGAAAATTAAGGTTACTTTACGAATTTTTATAAAATACTAAACTACCTCCTCTGCGACTTCCAAAACCCATTTACATCATCTTCAATGAGTTCTAAACCTACTGGAATTTTTCCAAGTGAAGAAAATAAGTGTAACTATTTTTCAAAAATTCCACATCACAAACTGTCTAGAAAAATATCTGATCGCACACCTAAATGTTTGATTTTTCTAAAAATACTTAGACACTTCACAAAAATATAGAGAAATTACAGGGGTTACTGGACACCTTAAACTTATACCAGCTTCGATTTCACATCCAAGAAAAATGTTTTGATATGGTTTTTAACCTCACAAACATGACTCAAAGTTGTTTAGAAAACTCTAATTCGACAATGAATCTTGTAAAAATGTTTTGACTGACTTCCTCTCATTATTAACTCTCAAGGCCTAAATTTTTAGAAATTAGACTCTTTGTAGATGATTTAGACCCTAGAAACTTCATAAAACTCATCCGTATCATCAAGTTATGATCCAAACAAGTTGACCTAAGCTCAGATTCAACTTTAAATTTAACACTATCTAACCCTAATCAAACGCATAGTTAACTTCCTAATTACTCTCTAATCAATATTTTATGATCATACATATATAATTACTGAGATTTTATGAAACCCTAATTTCATCAATTAAATAGTTACATAAAATTAAATTAAACAAAAGATAGATTAAGGATTATACCGAAAACCTTTTAACTTGAAAACACATGATCTTTCTTCTTAAAATCCTTAAAAATTATTTTGATGGGTTTTCCTTCTTGATGAATTTCGACCAAACCAAGGGAGAGGGAGAGAAAAAAAATGTTTTAGGGTTTAGGGATTAAGGGTATATATAAAGTATCAAATTAGACTCCTTGTAAGATAAGTATGGTAACAAAATTTATCCATTTTCCCTCTTTTTTAATTATGGCCGGCTCCCCCTATTATATATATATATATATATATATATATAATTTTAATTGCTTACTTGTAACCTTAATTAAATACTTATAAATTCCAAGGTTCTAAAAGGCGCTATGGCGGCGCTAAGGCGCCGCTAAGGCGTGAGGCATGATCTCCACGTTACGAAACAGACCAAGGCGTCAACTCTAGGCGTGGCGTGAGCTGAGGCGTGAAAAGGCGCGCTAAGGCGTGGCGAGTTTTTTGGATTCAACTCTAATAATTTTTTTTATAAAATAAAGAATATTACATGTAATGATAGTTTCCTAACTTTAATTGTTATGTATAATGCTTTTTGTAAACTCAATATATATGAAATATGATAAAAATATATAAATATTTTTAAATTTTGTGCCGCCTTAAGCCACGCCTTAAAAACGCAAAGGCTTCGCCTTAGCCGCTAAGGCATGAGGCTTGGTCATGCCGTCACGCCACGCCTCGCGCTATTTACTAATTTTTTTTTATTTCACTTTTATTTTTTTTCCAAAATATTATTATCACTAATTACTTAGATAATTTAATGAACCTTTTTTACTAAATAAACTTGAACCAAAATCTAACGACGCACACACGATTAATTATTCTAACATAAATAACAATATTGCAACTACTAGAAAACTTCATTTCCATATGCCTTATTTTTAGCGAAATAAAATGAATATATCATCCATATCTTGCATCATTCACATATATATATAACTCATGAATCACATTTGCACACAATAACTCATGAATCACATTTACACACAACTTGAATCACATAACAGATAATCAGGCTAACACTATCAGTTAAACTAACCTGATTTGGTTACGGTTGTCACAATATCCCCACTTAGGGAAATTTCGTCTTGAAATTTAACTAGTACTTCCATCAGTAACTTACTCAACGAACAAGTGCGGATACTTAGCTTTCATGTAATCTTCACGTTCCCATGTAAACTCAGGACCATGTTTAGAATTTCATCGGACTTTAACGATTGGAATCTTGCTACACTTCAATCTCTTAACCTCATGATCCATAATCTTGACACGTTCTTTAAAAAAATTAAGTGTCTTGTCTACTTTGATTTCTTCTAATGGCACTGATGCGGTTGTCGTTAGACTTCAACAAGAAGTTTTACAACTCCCTAGGCAGTGCACCTAATCGTTGCAATGTAGTATAGGCAAGACTCGGGGGTTGTTATCGTTCTCCAGGGAAATAGGCAGGGAAGGATCGAACAAGATCTAACAAAGGTCTACGGGGTTTGAGAGAAGATTCTTTTTGTATTTTTATTTTATAGAAAGCAGGTAAAATCATGGTTTGAGAGGTTGGTTTGTTTTATCTAATTAAACTAAATTATAATCTAAACTACGTTGGTGATAACTATATGATAAACGAACGTATTTACTTAATCATGCATTACTCCTCAGATTGCTTATCCTAATCCTGTTTCTTTGTCACACTTGTGATGATCTGTGTAAGTATTTCCTAAGTCATGAACGAATTACACGAACCCGCCGTCTACGTAATATTCTGTTAAGGCAACGCACAAGTAAGGTAGTATAAAGACTATTACAAGGCCCCTAAGATTATATTAAATGCATTTGAAACATCTTAAGAGGGATCAACCATATTAGGGGTAAGGTAGTATAAAGACTGTTACCGATGATATCCTTTCTACACATTCGCATTTCTCTAGACGTCTATGACAATTTAATATCTTATGGCTAGTTTTCTAAAGCCTAACGCCACATCCATCACAAGAAGCAACATTAAAAGGATCTACAATCTAAGTTTCATGCAATCATAAGTAAATACTAATGGATCTTGCCTAGCATGTTATAAAAAGGTAAATACCACAAATCAATCAAACAATACATAGACATATTGAAAGATTAAAGGGATAAATAATCTTTACTTGATTAAAACATGGATTAAACACTGTTACAATAGGGTTTTGAGGCCCTAAAGACAGCCTAAAAAGATGTCAAACTTGAATATAAAAGTTAAGGTTCGTCTCCCAAAAGTTACACACTAAAAACCCTAAAATCGGTTTTGTATATATAGGAAAAACGGCCTGACGGCGTCGTGTTGTAATCGTGACGCCGTCGCCACGTAGAATCTTCTAGAGCCACTTTAAGTCGGCTATGTCCTGATGCCGTTGTCACTTTGAAAATCCTGACGCCGTCTTCACGCCCTGTAAGCCCAATTCTTCAAGATAAATTATGTAGAATCGTAGTCTTGTCTGTTTCTTCTCCAAATGAGCCTAAGTTACGTGTATTTCCTCCAAATGTCATCCAAGTGCTAAAAATATGAAAAACAAACGATTAAGCACATAATCTGGGCATATTTGCATAATTTAGTGGGTTGAATGACCCTAAAAAAGTGTATAAAATGACACCTCATCAAATACCCCTACATTTGGGATTTGCTTGTCCTCAAGCAAATTGACTTTTCTACCTAGACAATAGCAATATTGGGGGAATTTAACCAACTCTTTAAAAGCAGTTTACAACACAACCTCCTCGACCTCGTAATTAAAAGCACGGAAAGTATATACTAGCACTTCACATAAGTGTTTGGGATTTTCTCTTTCACTCGGGTGTATAAAATATTATAACAACTATGGGAAACGGAAAATTAACACTCATTACATGTCATAGCATATAAATAACCATAGGCTTGGTAAAGGATCAAACCTTTACCGCTAGGCGCAAGTATTAGTCATTACTATTAAAGAGGTCTTTTAAAGGGTTGTGGGGTGTAAGTGTAAGATAACATAAACAGAAAAATAGAAACAGATGGGATATATTTAAGGTGGTTTTTTGGGTGAATTTGGGGTGAAAAAGTTAGCTAATTATTTATAAGAATACACGTTGATATGGTTGTTAAGCCAAAGACTCAGACAAACATATACAAACTCTACATCAATCTCTTTTCTTTTTATTTTATATTTTTCTCTCTTTTTTTAAATAAACTTAATACATCACTAGGGGCTTATAAATGCACCCCTACACTCGAGTTTTAGAACTCATAATTATAGTCTAACTAATGACCTAAATTGAGGTGGATCAACATAACATGGAGATCATTTAACATATAGGGGTATTGACTTAACTTTTCTTCCCCATTCTTTCGCGAAATAAATACTACCATGAATCCTAATCATCCCAAAACTATATTTACAAGGATAAGGACTTAGCAACCGTGTACTCAACAATTAACTTGGGTTAAAACAATAATGTACTAAAAGCGAGTACATACAAGGTAGGCTAAGGCAATTTAGGTGTAACAATTGGTTTAAGGTTAACAATGCTCTTCATTAATAGTCCGTCTTAACTAGAAAATTACGAGAACCATGAAAAAGGATAGGTTCAGAGAGATGTACTAGGGGAGTCTTGCACTAAAAAAGAGTACGAAGCACGGGTGTGGGAAAGTTATATGATCGATGTGACCATCATAACAATTATAGGTTTAAAACATGGGTTAATCCTAGTGCCTCTTATCTAGCAAATCCTAATACTCACTATGCGGTCTCAGGATGCATCACAAAAACAAGTTCTAGAATTTAATACACTACCGGTACACTTATATAGTTTAATACCGATACCAATGCTCTAGAAAAGGCGACAAAGACCATACGTACACATCCGTAATGACGGGATAAACACTTATGACTGCATTTGAACCTTAACTCGAGAAAGCTAAAGGTATAAACTATCTTGGGTATCAAAAATACATACCCGAATTCCTATAGATTTAAAGGCAAACCTCATATTTTTGGGGTGGAATTTTGAGGGTTTTTGTGCTAGTCATGTAGATTCCTATTCTTGAGACGCTAATAATACTCGGTTTTCATCGGTATGTGTTATAAACAAATTTAAATTTAGGTTAAAATAATTGTCTATGCTATGTTTTGATATATTACCCATCATTTTAAGGACAGAGCGAATGGAAATTAAAGGAATAGTTTCTATGGCTTATTTCCCCTACACGTAAGTTGAACATTGTCCCTAATGTTCTTTAGAAGTACCCGTATAAAAGAATAAAGGGAAAAGAAAACAAGTAAAAGAAACTAGTACTCCCCTGGTTTGCTCAATAATGGAGAAGAAACATGTGATAACTGGTTAAATCGTCCCCTTTCAGAATCACATCTGGAAAAACTTCTACTTTTTTCTCAGTCAATATAAACCGGTAAATCCCAACAAAGAAAACAACTACCCTGGCGTAAAATTCCGGCAGGTATATGGATATATACCCACGAAACTTTTAGGGTTGACTCTATGAAAGCAGTAAAGATAGGATGAAAGTGATGATATCATTCTAGGTTTCTGCAGGTTTATAAGAAAAATACAAAATTTGGATATTGTGAAAAATCATTTTTTGAAAATAATAAAAAAAAAAGGTTTAAATTTTCCACATGGTCTGAGGGTTTTGACCCGTCAGGAAAAATTTTGACGCTGTCACTTGACAATCCAGACGGCGTCGCACTATTTTTTGATGCCATCTCCACATACTGTGAAAACTTCTCATTCGTTTTTTAGGAAAAATTTCTTGCTGCATGCAATTTTATTAGTTATATCCTGTGTAAAATACTGCTTAAAACCTAAGATTAATCATTACAATCATATGACTCAAAACTAACGCAAATTAATCTAAACAATTTATTTTATATGTTTGAATTGGTTCTTATAAACCGGATATTTTTCTCTACACTTATTTTATGCAAAATACCTTTGATTGTCAATAAGACAAAGTTAAAAATAAAACAAAGCATGATTATAAAAATAATTCAAACATAAAAAAATAGACGATAAAAAATTAAAACACAAGACACTCCTAAATGCGGGAAAAATAAATATTGGGTTGCCTCCCAAAAAGCGCTTTTCTTTATTTATGAGTCTTGTAGCTAGACTCGGAGTCACACGTCCTTACGTAACTCCTCCTTCATCAGCAATTCCAGTCAAATATTCGGGTCCAAGCTCCAGACATTCTTTGTAAAACCCTAATATTTTGCTCATCACGTACTCCACTCCTATTCTCTTGTCCTCTTCATTCCTAAGGTAGACTGACTTTGTGTGCTCTTTTTTTAAGTCTGATAGCGAATTGTACTGTTCGATCTTATGTGGCATCTTATAGGCAATTTCATCGGTCACGTTTGTGAACTTCACTACTCCTTCGTGTGGGTCATGAGTCATGTTAGATATTTCAACAAAAGGGCTTCCCTAGTACTACTTGTGACAACCTAGGGTCTATGATTGAACTAATATCCTCAACAATCATGAATTCTATGACATAAGTTAAGTTTCCTACGAAGACGTGCATTCCCCTAATCCTTCCTGTGAAATTGTTCACTCCTCTATTTATATCTTCCCTAGGGTTAAGCTTTTTTCTCATGATCCAATTATACAACATTCGGGTCATGATATTTAGAGGGGAGTTAAGATCTACGTAGGATTTTTCAACATGTACATGTCCAATGTTGCATGGTATTTTAAGGTTTAATGGACATCCCTCTGAGATGATGGGGTTTCTAAGAAACAAGGATGGAATCGGGCCACTAATTAGGTACTTATGATTTGCTAGTTTGCTCCTAGTCGGGAATGTGTCAAAGTATCCTACTTCTAACCCTTTAATTGTCACATTCCCCTCATCTTCAAGTCCTTCTTCGTGAGAATCATCATACTTCCTAATTATTTCAATAAACATGACGTCTCCGTCGTCCCCCCTTGTGTAAACAAATTCTATGTAGGATGATTAGGGAACTAATCTAGACGACTTAAGGAATGAATTGAGTTTACGAACCCTTTTTGTGATGAATGAAATTGATGGATCAGGTGGTGAGGGTGGGGTGACGTCGAGGTATTCAGGGTTGCTCCTCTCTTCTCGCTATTCTCCTTCTGACTTGTCATCATGAGGTTTGTGTAGGATCCCGTTGCTTAATGGATCTTAACCTTTAGCTTGTAAAGGGTTTGTTGCCTTAGATAATTCTAAAGTAACAATGATGAAATAATGATTAACCACTATTGATTACACAAAATTTAATCAACAATGTAAAGAAGAACACAATCAAAACACTTTTATATTGAACTTTAAATCTGCCTAGGTTACAGATTACAAACTATGTTTACTATCTTGATCCCTATGATCTTCTGTAGAACTGTATATACTAACTATGCCTAGGGATCCTTTTATAGACTAAGGAAACCTTAATGGGCTTTACAAAACGCGTATAAAGATAATGCATATCTTTTCCTAAGATATCTCATGCATATCTTTAACTCTAACTAATTTCTGCGTAAGCAGACTTAACTATTACATAAACAGTATTAACTATTTAATACTGCCAGTACTAACTATGATAAACCTTCTACCAGTACTAACTATGATACTAGCAGAACTAACTATAATACTAACAGAATTAAGTCTGTTATACAAAATTCCTAATATTCCTCCCCTAAACTTGAACTTCACTTGTTAACTTCAAGTTTCTTCAAATGTCTTCAGTTTGGGCT
Organism: Tanacetum coccineum; assembly: GCA_026074375.1. Classification (NCBI taxonomy): domain Eukaryota; kingdom Viridiplantae; phylum Streptophyta; class Magnoliopsida; order Asterales; family Asteraceae; genus Tanacetum; species Tanacetum coccineum. The sequence goes on from BQNB010147808.1 coordinate 13,515, forward strand.
TTTGAGAATTGTATCCAAGCATGTCTTTAAGTCCTTAGCTTCTCTTGAACGATGATCTGTTTAATGTTCTTTGAAAAACCAGATCATACTTTGTCCTTTAGTCTTTGTCTTCTCTTCACAGCTACACAGCAACAACCAACTAAGTTGGCTTTGTAGTTTTTGGCAAACTACCAGCCATCAACGGATTTGATATGTCTTTACCATGAGCCATTTGCCATGGACTAGTCAATGCTTCATTGTAGTAACAAGGTGCATTGATAACCTTATAGTTTTTAGCAAACTATCAGCTATCAATGGATTTGAGATCTCTTTACCAGTAGCCGTTTGCTCTGGAGTAGCCAATGCTTTAGTGCAATACTATGGTGCATTGATTACCATATAGTTTTTGGTAAACTGTCAACCATAAACGGATTTGAGAAGTCTTTACCAAAGTCGTTTGCTTTGGACTAGCCAGTCCTTATGCCTATTAAGCATGGTGAACTGATAACCATTTGTTGTGTGGTGGTTAGCCAACACCCAAACCCTTCTCACTTCCATAATAAATCACAGTTTCCAAAAACATGCCCACTGCTACTGATAACTTTATCACTTTCTAATACCAGCTTGCTTCTCAATCATCTTCAAAAGTTTATAACAAACTTCATTCATTTTTCCATCTAGAAGCTTTATTTTCAACATCACTTAGCAAGCATCTTTTGACAAAGGATATTTCCTATCTGCTAACATATATATAGTGCATGCCTCTAAAGTTAAATAATGTACTTCACATTTATCATGATACCTCTAACTAACCATCTTTTGTTGAAGTGGTAAGCTCCAAATAGCATCTTCATTAAGAGGTGGATCAAACATAGTCCTAAGATCACTCCAAAGCACTCTGTCATAAGCATCTTCAGGCCAATTTGTTCCATACTTTTGCATTACCAACCTGTACAACTCTATAAGATCCTCTCTTGTGAAGTCATTAACCATAGCTCCAAAGCTCATGTAGACTGTATCAGCTCTATTTGCTCTCATTATCTGATAAATACTTCTTTGATCTTGCTGAAATATCTTCCAATTTACCACACTATCAGATTTTGTAGTAAAAGGAGTAGGATTCATAGCTTCTATTGATTCCTCTTTATCAGTTTCTGAATCTTCTTGTGCAATCTTGTCAACATTTATACCTTTTCTAGCCTTTTGCTTCTTTCTTTTTCCTGTTCTTTTTACTGGCTCTTCTTCCTTTACTTCAGCAACTTTTTCTCCTATAACTGGAACATCTTTATCATCAAACCTTTGTTTCTTTAAAGTCTTTGTCTGAAGCTCTTCTCTGTATCTTTTCAATTTTGCCTTTGTAGCTTCAAGATTTATAGGAACAAAAGTATCAATCTGCTGAACTAACTTATCAAACTCTTCTTTAATTTCTTCAAACTTCAACTTCTTTAACTGAGAAAGCTTCCAAGTTCCTTGATTCTTAAGATAGTTTGACATATAGATTCTTAACTGTGACTGAGTCATGGGTTTGTTTCTCTTTGCCTTAGATCTTCCCTCTGCAAATTGTTTCTTTCTTTGATTTATCATTTCTGCCATTCTTTTTGCAAAATCTTATTCAGGCAAATCCTTTCCCAACACATCTTATGTCAACTCTGCATTTGCTTCTAGCTTGGCTTTAATAGCATCCCAGTCTTCTTCAGTATAAAATTAAGCTTCAAATTAAACTTGAGCTTTTCTTTTCTTTTTTTGTTCTGATAAAGCTTCCTCTTCTGCCATTCTTTTAGCTACCATTTTATCTAAAGGAATCTGCTTTGCAACTTCTTCATCTAATTGAGCATGCAACTTTATAGCCTCTTCCAATCCAGCTTCCTCTTGTCTCATTTGTTCTTTAGTTTTGTGAGAAGCCTGGATATCCTCTTCAATCATTGGAGCCTTTCCTTCCCTCTGACCCCTTTCACTAGCAATACCAGAATCAACTTTAGTACTACCAGTACTAACTTCTTTAATACCAGTATTAATCTCTTCTCTGCCAGTATTAACCTCTTCTCTGCCAGTATTAACCTCTTCCTCAGCATCTAATCTAGTATCAATCTTTTTAGACATAGACCTTGCTCTTCTCCTGTATCTCTTAGCCTTATCAGTTGATTTCTCCTTGCTAACACCCTGAGAAGCAACCTTTGACAATGTTTTAGCTGCCTCCAAGATTGTAGGACTGATTTCTTCTTCTTAAGCCTCCCCTGAAGCTTTTGTAGGAGTAACAAAGTCTGTTGACTTCTCTTTCATGGATTTCCTAACCAAAGAAACTAGAGGATCATCATCAATATCTTGAATTTTCCTCCCCTGATCCTCTGATTCTTCACCCTCTGAGTCAGATATGAGTACTTTCTTAGATTTCCTCTTCAAAGCTATTTCTAGTGATTTCACCTTCTTTACCAATTTGAGCACAACATTCCCTAGTGTTTGTTTGGTGTCCTTCAACTCCTTCTCCAAACTATTAATCCTGGTCACTAAGGTAGGTACAAGCACCATCAATTCTTTAAGTTGCATACTATCCTCAGCACTTCTTGATGTATTACCTTCCAGTAGAGGTACTTCATAGGACCTAGGTGGTGAAAAATAAGGTGGTGAAAAGGTGGTGATTGATGTGGTGAATGAGGTGGTGATTGAAGTGGTGAATAATGTGGTGAATGAGGTGGTGGTGATGGATGAGGTGATGGAATAGGTGGTTGGGATGTGGATGATATTGGATCAACAGGTGTGTGATGGGGTTCAGCTGGTTGTGCTGAGCCTTCACCTTGATCCACAGCTGCCCCTGCCATCATAGTAGGCAGCAATGGTACAATATCCCCTGCATGTTTGCAAAAAGCTTTTTGTTCAAAGTTGGGGCTAAATACCTTTCT
>BQNB010147810.1:0-16390 GCA_026074375.1 Tanacetum coccineum
TCGACCTTTTAAAAGGCTGCAACATCGGTTGTGATGCGGCAAAATGCAGCAAACTTTTATCAGTCTCGGATAATTACTATGTGCCTTATTTAGAAGACTGCAACATCGATTGTGATCCGGCAAGACGCAGTAAACTTTTATTAGCCCACAGTTTTTATTATTATTATTACTACCTCATTTTTTTAACACTTTATATTACCACGATATAGAGAAAATTTCTTTTTAGAAAATTTAAGTATAAATTTGAACTAAGACTAAATAAATTATTGTTATCGACTATACTTCAAAAATCGTTGATTTAAGTTTAATTTTCGAAAAGAGCACGTATTATTAGTCCGGTTAGAAGCTTATGAGAGAAAAAGCCACAAACTACACTTATGAGCTCTTAAGATTTCTAACTAATCCTTGCTTAGCATCTAACTCATAATTAACTCTATCATTTCTCATTCTTCGCAAATTTAAAATCTTTAATAAAAATATCCGCAAATGTTTAGTCAAGTTTATAATGGTTAAGGGACAAAGCTAAGAGCTCAACACGCTCGATCAAGTCAAAATTCATATTTATTCTACCCAGCAAGAAAGTCAAACATTGTGACAAAACACTTATTTTATTTTTGAAATTTTTTTAATTTTTTTAATTTTTTTGGTATTTTGATGTTAAAAACGGGATTACATGAAAACAACGACCGCAGGTACAATCAAATCGATAGATCCCCCATACTAGAACTAAACATTGTCCTCAATATTTTAAGAAGGGTCTCTACGTAAATCAAAAGCCGTTTTTAAGTATGCTCAAAGATAAACGTTAGTCGATAAGATTTAGGATATTGGATTCCCATAATCATGTTAAGGATTGAAGCTCGAGTGAATAAAGGATAAAACCACGAGCACGAGAGGCTTCAAAAATCCTGGATAATCCTAGACATACAACAAAAACCACAAAACACGAGAAAGGATAAGGCGAACCTCCTCACGTCACACTTATTCATTACTACTATTATTATATCAGGATAAGCATAGGTTGACACCCACGAAGCTCTTGTTTATTAATGAGTCACTAAGCTTGACTTGTCCCCGAATTTATTTATCCATGGGGAAGGTTTAGAGATTCAGGACAACCACGGGTGGTATGTCCCCTCCAAAGTAGTGCTTGAGTCTATGACCGTTCACCTTAAAGTTTGGTCCGTCGGTTTGAGATAACTCGACGGTACCATAAGGGAAAACTTGAGCAACGGTGAACGGTCTGGTCCAATGGGTTTTGAGCTTACCCGAGAAGATCTTTAATCGAGAATTAAAGAGAAGAACTCGATCACCAACGTTGAAAACATGGTTCTTAATCTTGGAGTCATGAATCTTCTTTGTTTTCTCTTTGTAGATTAAAGAGTTCTCGTAGGCTTGATCCCGGAGTTCATTTAATTCATTCAATTGAACTTTTCGGTGATCACCCGCGGTCTTGAGGTCAAAATTCCAATGTTTCAAGGCCCAATAGGCCTTGTGTTCAAGTTCGATAGGAAGATGACAAGCCTTTCCATACACTAACTTATATGGAGTACACCCGATGGGTGTTTTGAAAGCGGTACGGAAGGCCCACAAGGCGTCATCTAACTTATCGGACCATGAAGCACGGTTTTCACCTACAGTCCTCTCTAAAATACGTTTCAAACCGCGATTTGAAACCTCAACTTGCCCACTTGTTTGTGGGTGATACGCGGTGGAGAGACGGTGAGTAACTCCATACTTAAGCATGACCTTTGCAAATTGGTCATTGCAAAAGTGAGTACCGCGATCACTAATAATAGCACGAGGAGTTCCAAATCAGGCAAAGAGAGATTTCAAGAATTTTATGACAACTTGGGCATCATTAGTGGGGGAGCGCTTTTGCTTCAACCCATTTAGACAAGTAGTCAATGGCCACGAGAATGCACTTGTTCCCTCGAGAAGACTAGAACGGTCCCATAAAATCGATGCCTCACACGTCAAAGATCTCGCATACTTGAATTGCATTCTGGGGCATTTCATCTTTTTATGAGATTTTGTCTTGACGTTGACAAGCGTCATGCCATGTGACCAAGTCATGGGATCACGGTAAATAGTCGGCTAATAAAATCCTGAATCAAAGACTTTCTTAGCGGTGTAGTTGGCACCATGATGCCCCCCGGCGGGTCCATTATGGCAAGTCGTGAGGATATCAACGGCTTCTTGGCCGTAAACATATCGTCTAATCATTTGATCCGCACAAACTCAAAAAAGTAGGGGTCGTCCCAAAAATAATGCTTCACATCTTTGAAGAATTTTTTATTTTGTTGGGACGACATCCCTTTCACAATAAAATTCCCCGCATGGTAGTTTGCAATGTCGGCAAACCACATGGTACTAGAATCACCATGAAAGGTAACCATACCAAGAGTCTCGAGAGGAAATGTTTCAGTAATTTCCTAGTTCTCGAGAACATCTTGGTGGGGATTTTCATGTCTTGATAAGTGGTCGGCCACGAGATTCTCCGCTCCTTTTTATCACGAATAATGACATCAAATTCTTGGAGTAGGAGAATCCACCAGAGAAATCTCGGCTTAGCATCTTTCTTAGCAAGAAGATATTTGAGAGCCGAGTGGTCCCTATACACTATGGTCTTCGACAAGACTAAATAAGGCTGGAATTTCTCGAAAGCATACACCATGGCTAATAATTCTTTCTATGTCGTAGTGTAATGTGCTTGAGCATCCGTCATGGTCTTACTAGCATAGTGTATAGGATGAAAATTTTTGGTCTTACGTTGCCCCAAGACTGCACCTACCGCGTAATCACTAGCATCACACATAATCTCAAATGGTAGGTCCCAATCGGGGGCAACTAAAATTGGAGCTTCGGTTAACTTCTTATTAAGTATATTAAATGATTCAACACATTCTTTCGAGAAGATGAAAGGTGTATCTTTTTCAAGAAGATAGGTCATCGGCCGGGCGATTTTAGAAAAATCTTGAATAAATCGACGATAGAACCCGACGTGACCTAAAAAACTTCGAATGCCTTTAACGGAAGTCAGATGAGGGAGTTTAGCTATAACATCAACTTTAGCTTTGTCGACCTCAATCCCGGACTTTGAAATCTTATGCCCTAGAACAATGCCTTCTTTTACCATAAAATGGCATTTCTCCCAATTTAGAACTAAATTAGTGTCTTCGCACCGTTTGAGCATTTTGTCTAAATGGGAGAGGCATGAAGAGAAAGAAACCCCAAAGACCAAGAAATCATCCATGAAGACCTCCATTGTTTCCTCGATCACATCGTGGAAAATGGCCATCATGCACCTTTGGAACGTGCCCGGAGCATTACATAAGTCGAAAGGCATGCGTCGGTAGGCAAACGTCCCATAAGGGCAAGTGAAGGTGGTCTTATCTTGGTCTTGCGGGTCTATAGGAAGTTTAAAATATCCTGAGAAACCATCTAGAAAACAATAGTATTCGTTTCCCGTGAGTCTCTCAAGCATTTGGTCCATAAATGGTAACGGGAAATGATCTTTACGAGTGGCATCATTTAACTTTCGGTAGTCAATGCATACACGCCATCCCGTAACTAATCGAGTAGGTATCAACTCATTATCTTCATTTTCAATTACGGTTATACCGCCCTTCTTAGGCACACAATGAACGGGGCTAACCCACGGGCTATCGGAGATAGGGTAAATCAATCCGGCATCAAGGAGTTTGATAACTTCCTTTTTGATAACCTCATGAATTTTTGGGTTAACCCGTCTTTGATGTTGAATTTCCGGTTTAGAGTCATCCTCCATTAATATTTTGTGAGTACAAAATTGAGGGTCAATGCCCTTAATATCGGAGATTTTCCAAGCGATGGCACGCTTGTGTGACTTTAAAACCTTTAGAAGTCGGACCTTCTCATCTTCTTTTAAGTTTTTAGCAATTATGACGGGTAGTTTATCGGTACCCTCCAAAAATGCATACTCAAGATAAGAAGGTAGATCCTTGAGCTCAAGCTTCGGAGGATCATCAATAGAAGATTTTACGATTTTAAGTTCCTCAACATGAAGTTCTTTCGGAGGGAGAGGAGATGATGGATCATCATTTAATAACTTCTCGAGTAGAAGAAGGTCTCCCTCCGGATCAAAGTCGTCATCATCAATTCCCGGTGGAATTGAATCATTAGTAAGACAAGCTTCGATTTCTTCCAAAATGAAGTCTCCTTCCTCAAAAGGAGTAAGATAGGGGGAAGAAGTAGAAAGGATAGGATCTAAAGACGGAGTGGGATTGCCACTCGTAGAATTATTTGAGAATCCAAGCACTTCTTGAGCATACTCCTCACAAGCTACGTCGATGACATCGATTCAATTAATCGATACAACATCATTGTAGGATTATCTCGAAGTTTGACCAACTTTAAAGGCTGTGGCTTCATCATCAACTCGGAGAGTTAATTCTTCACCATAAACATCAATCAAAGCACGTGCCGTCCTTAAAAAGGGTCTCTCGAGAATTAAGGGAACCCGAGGATCGACAACATAATCAACTACTACGAATTTGGTTGGAAAATGGAACTTTCCTACTTTCACAAAGACATCTTCGGCAATACCGGCCGGTCGAGTGGTCGATCGGTCCGCAAGCTCAAGAATCATTTGCGTAGGAGTAAGTTCGGGGAGTGAGAGCTTCTTCCATATGGAGAGAGGCATCAAGTTGATGCTTGCACCAAGATATGGCCAAGGCTAAGCATTCAACTAACTCCGGAAAATCACAAGGAATAAGAAACTTGCCGGGGTCTCCAAGTTTTTCGGGCAACTTTGTTAGGATAATCGCCAAACAATTCTCATTCACCGGTGTTTTGGCTAAGTCAAACAATTTTTCTTTGTTATTTAAGAGACTTTTAAACATTGAAGCAAATTTCGGCATATGAAGAAGAGCATTCGCGAAACTGAGCTCGAAATGTAATTCCCTAAAGATTTCAACAAATTTTAAAGCTAGTTTATCATCTTTTTCTGTAGCTTTTATTTGTTGGCTCTCAAAGGATAAGGTATAGACGATTAGCTTAGGGCACAACGGGCTCATCGATTTAATTTTGAGTTTGGACAACTAGTGTTAATTGTTTTCTTTACTTGGAAGCACCGTATCCTTTGTCACCTCGGGTTCTCGTTCCACTACCTTAGGAAGAGAAGAAGACGGGGGTGGAATTGGGGGTCCATCATAAGAAATGCCACTTTGGGTGGTTATTGCTTTCAAATCACCTCTCGGGTTAGCAACGTGTTGCTAGGAAGATGAACCCGAACCCGAAGGAGAAAGCGGTATACAATTTCATGAATTTGACCAAACATGTTCTTAAGCTCGATGTTTTAGAAATTTGTTAAAGAGGTCATTTGGGTTTGCATGATTTTCACAATTACCGCATCATTCGCCTTTATGTAGTTTGAGAAATCACTAGTCGTCACAACTTGTGGTTGATGAATCAGAGCTTGATAAGCCAGAGCTTGATAATTTGGGTTTCCTTAATTAATTCATCTGTTTGATTGTAACCTTGATTGTACCGGGTTTGATTATTTTGCACATTCAGTTGAGCAAAACCCAGTGGTCGAATTTGGTTAGCTACATTTTGAGGACGGTATCCGGTATTTCCTTGATTATAGTTTACTGCGGCTGCTGAAACATATCCTTGAATATTGTCTTGATAGCCTGAAAAAGTGTTGCCATCGGTGGCAGGACACTGTCGGTAAGAATGAGCACCGCCACAAGTAACACAAGATTCCTCAACAGCTTTTACGGAAGCTGGAGCTGGGGTTACTTGATGTTGTTTAAACATTGCGGTCATGGCACTAGTCACGGCACTGGCTACGACACTGGCTATCTCTGAAGAATCAACATTACTTGCTTTCACTTGAGAAACAATCGGTTTGTTTCTTGAATTATGAACTTTTGATTTGTTTTCAATAATTTTCAACACATCTTGTGCACTTCTTTCCAAAAGATTGCCACCGGCGGCAGAATTCAAAGAATCTTGATCGGATGGGTTTAAACCATTGTAGAAGGTATCGAGTTGATGCAATTCGGTAAAACCGTGATGTGGGCATGCTCGAAGGAGATCCTTGAATCGGTCCCATGCCTCATAAAATGATTCATCAAAACGTTGTTGAAAATTTGAAATTTCATTCCGGAGATTTGTTGTTTTTGAGGGAGGAAAGAAATGGTTAATAAACTTGGACACAAGATCGTCCCAAGTGAGAATAGAACGAGGAGGTTCTTTGTCGAGCCAAATCCGGGCTGGACCATCGATAGAAAATGGAAAAAGCATAAGCTTAATCGATGTCTCGGGCACATCTTTGTACTTCAACGTAGAAGTAATCTTGTTAAAATATCGAATATGAGCATGAGGATCTTCTTTCTCAAAACCGAAGAATTGTTTTGAAGTTACAAGATTGATTAGACTATGCTTGAGCTCGAAATGCTCAGCGGGAATGGGTGGTACTACGATTGCCTCCGCATAACCCTCGGTGGGTGCACGGAGTAATTCCGCCATAGTACGTTGATCGGCCATCGTAACTACGGGAGTCTCTACAAGAGAAAACGGTTCGACTCTTTGTATAGAACGTCTACGATTATAATGTTTCGGAATCGTAGAATTAGGATTCGTAGAAGGTTCATCAACAAATTTTGACGAAGAGCGAGTTTGCATACACTAAGAACAAAATAAGAGAAAATATATAAAAGAGAAAAATATTTTTGTAACCGATAATCAAACAAGTGTACGGTAGCTCTCTAGAAAACGCACAAAGAAGCAGAGGAGCGGGTAAGCGCAAAGCTATTAAAATCCTTCTCCTTTCGGGTCGAAGTTCGTCGGATCAACCCTCCTTATACCTCTCTTATAGTTTGTAATCTAAAGGTGAGCCGAATTCACAAGTGACACAACGGTTGATTTTGTTGTTGTTTAATTTTTTTGGAATTTTTGATTTGTATTCTATTCTACTAATAATATGCAAAAACAAACAAACGCAAGTAAACAATTAAAGCAATTAAAGATCGAACCTAAAAATGTTAACGGGAATTAAAAACGCGACTCTAAAACCTAAATTATCAAATTTAAACCCTACAAAAGCAAATTTAATTTTTAAAAGTCCTAAATGATAAAAGAAAATTTTAGAAAAAAGAATTATATTTTTTTGACTTTTATATTTTTTATTATGAATTAACAACACTTTTAAACTAAAAAATGCATTAAAAATACTAAACTAATTTAGAAAATTCCGAAAAATTCAGGGAAAGTGCTTAAGATAATGCTAATCCTATGAAAAATAAAAAGGAACTACCAACTTATCTTAATAAGCTGTAAATAAGCTAAATAAGGCAGTAGGCTTTAAATGGCAAAAAGGGGTTAAGTATTAAATGTTACAAACTCTAAACGAAAAAGACCCAAGGGCGAGTGGTAGTGGAGTGTGTGTTTAAAACGTTTGAGAGTTAAGGTTGAGGTTCCGGGTTCGAAACTAGGGCCTCTTTATACTCCTAAATGTTTTTATTTTTGAAAATTTCTTTTTGAAAAAGCTTTTTTATACTAAAACAATCACTTTTTGTAAAACAACTTTTTCTGAAAGCTTAAAATAAGCTAGAAATAAGCTTAATCAAGTCACAGTTTTGACTTAAGGCTTAAAAAGCTTTAAGTCTAAACTGATTAAGTGAATAAGCTATTTAAAGCTTAATGCTAAGACCAAATAAGCTTCTAAGGGCCTAATTAAACTTAATAAGCAAATCTAAATCAAAATAAGCAATCCTAATCAGCTGGAACTTAGTATTAAAAGTGACAGAAAAGACATAAAAACTTTTTATTCTTAAAACCAAATTTGAGCATAAGCTACTATAAGCTAAACCTTAAACTGAATAAGCTAAAAGTACCTTTAACCTAACCTAATAAGCAAATCTAAACCTCAAATAAGCAAACCTAACAGCTTAAACACTCCAATAAGCAAATAAGCAGTTTGGCTAAAACACAACTAATGGTCTACAAGGACACTTTTAAGCTAGTTTTTAAGCTAATAAATAAAAAAACTAGAGTCTAAAAGTTAAAAACAGATATAGCCACTACTGCAAGCTACTTGAATAAGCAAAAATTAAACACTTTGGGATACTAATAAGCTATGAAAATGGCTATTGAAAAAGGCTGTTTAGACTAAAACTATATTTTTGGTTTTTTTAAGTTTTTTTCTAAAAGACAAAACGGCTTTTGCAGCCCTAATTTTAGGCTACTAAAAGAGTTTTAAAAACCAAAATAAGCTCAAACAGATTGAGCTTGTAGCACAATAAGCTTGTGCTATGATTTTCAACCTTTAAAACAAACTTATACTACCCTAAATTTGAGATTGAAAATTGGGCTTTTAACTTTGAAATAAGACTTGGAACAATGACAGATTTTTACTAAAAACTCAATTGATAAAAACTCACTTAAACCAAGTTCTCTCTACTGCATATTAGACCAAAATCTAACATGAGAATGACAACTAATAGCTACTAATAAAGATCTACTCAAATAAGCTGACTTATTAGACTAAAACACCACAGATTCAAACAATGAGTTCATCAACCCTTAAACTTGGAATTTAGACTTTAAAAACTTGTAAAAACTGACTTAAAGGCTTAATTTGAGCTTTTCAAATTTGACTTAAAGGTCAAAAGACACTCAAGCAGTATTAACATGAGTTAATACTGCTAGTGCCAAACACCCCTTAAGAAACTTAAAAATCATATTAAGCTTATAACAGTTTAATAAAAGCTACAAAAAGCTAAAACAGATTAAGCATAGTGTTAATAAAGGACAAATAAGCACCTTTCAACCACAAATAAGCACTTGATAATAAGCAAACCAAATAAACAATTTTTAAGCTAAAATGCAATCTTAATGAAAAACATGAACAAGTGAAATCTAAACATTAAGCAAACATGAATAAGCATTAAACATCATAGATAAGCATATAAAAGCAGTAAATAAACAGTAAATAAGCAAAAATAAGCAATAAGCAGTTTAAAGCTATAAAATGTAAAGGAGAGAGTACCCTGCCCTTTGCTCTAAACAAGGGCAGATAAGCTCTTAACGAGCTGATCTACAAGCTCCAGCTTATCAAAGATAAGCTGGTAAAACCCATAAGCCCTTCCAGAATTGGCTTATCATCCATAAAAGCTCTTTTTGAGTGATTTTTGTTGAATTGTGACTTAAAACTATAAGCTATGGAAAAGCTTATATTGCGCAAGTAAACAGCTTAAGTAAAAGGTAAAAAGAGCTTATGTTAGCTTAACAAACATTTTTAAAACATAAATTGCATTAACTTAAAAACAGAATTTAACATAAAAACATAAATTTCATTGAACTTAAAATCTGAGTACAAGGCTTTTAAAAGAAATATAAATAAGCTAAAACAAACTTAATATATTCTGAAAGTTACAAGTAAAAAGCTATTAAAAAAACTAGATAAAAACTACTCTCTCTAATGTATGAAAACACACACTATTTATAGCCGAGCATAAGCTTTCTATTGTGCTTGTTGTGTTTTTTGTGAGAGAGGCTTCAAAAGCTTCATCATAGCCCTTCAATTATCTTGTTCTCCAAGTTCTTGAATCACAGCCTTTGAATTTGGTCCTTGTCCCATCAACCAATCAAAAAGTAGAGGATTGCCAAGGTGGATTTGTTGGTTTGTGAAGTGGGGTTGAAGGTGAGAGTGATGGGTTTGTTTGTTGGAGCAGGGGTCGAGGAAAGTGATAGGGAAATAGTAGTTTCTGGCTGGAAATGGTTTTATATAATTTGGGGGTAACGGGGGTTAATGGTAAAGTGTTAACGGGGTTAATGGTTAAGGACTAATGGTGTAATAGAATAAGGACTAGCATTGTTAGTCCTTAAGGACTAACGGTGAAAAGGGGTAAAGGGTGTTATGGTTAAGGGTTAATGGACTTTTGGTTTGGGCCGGTTTGTGTTGGATTGGACTTGGACCATTTTTAACTTGTAAGACTTATAGATAAAGGCTTAATAAGCTGGCCCGGCCCATTAAATGGGTGCGGGTTGGCTCATTTAAGATAAACACGTCTTCGACTTTGATTTTTTCACGCTCTTTCCAATCCTGTGCTTGGTTTTGTCCGTTTTGGCTTCATTTTTGTCCTTTAGTGAATATCCGTTACCTGCACAGTCATAAATCACAAAACACACAAATATTTGGCATTTTATGTCCGTTTTTGGTCATTTAGGCTCGTTTTTATAGGTAAAAGGTATGTGTAATTAAGCACATACCACTCAGCATGTTGTTTTCCTATAGCAAATACATTATATTCAGCAGTCAATTGTACCTCAGCCATTGGCTCTTCGTCATATATGTGTTTGATATCTGCATTATCAGCATCTACATCATTCCCTGACCTGCTGCTTGTATACTGCTTTCCAGATTTTGTCCCACTTCTTTTTGTGACAACCAAACTAGCATCCAATGCTTTACTCGTATCAACCTTTCTCTCTTTCGTCTGCATCTGTCTTTCATTCACCCTGCTGTCATACTCTCTTTTATGCAGTGCTCTTTCATCAATTGACTTCTTAACAGATTCCATGTGTTGGATCAGTGTATCATGGAATTGTTGAACCTCAATTCGAGTGTATGCTAGAAAGTACTTGCGTGTCATTAGACCATCATCATCATCCAAAGAAAATTATGAAATGATGAACTTATGGAACTGTGTCTTGACTACTCTAAAAGTAGCCATAGATCTAATCTCTTGAAAGTCTTCTTTGTCAAGTTGCTTTTCTAGTTTATCCACGTTTAGGAACATTGTGCCTGTGAAAGTCTGAACATCTTGACGAAAGAGTGTCAGAAATGCATGTTTAAATCCACACTCGGTTCGAGTTCCTTTTAGGTCGTTGTTTGAAAGAACCTTGAGGTGTGAATGAAGTAGTCAAAAAGATACCATGCAACTCTCTTTCGCTTTGTCTTGCACTTGTTGCATTTGTTGTTTCTCTGATTTCGAACACGAAGATAAGGTATCTTTCGTTTCTGTTAAACCGGATGTGAAGTGAAAATGATTTGTAGGATCTTAAGTAGGTAAAGTGATTGTTGTTGTGGTTTGTTGTCGATGAATCAGTGTTGTTATGAGAGTACTTTGTTTGTTTGATGAGTTATCGAAGGACTAACAATGAAATTATGAAGTCGTTAAGCGTTCTTTGTTGTCGATGTTAACAATTGTGAAAAGTTTGAACAAACAAGGACTAACGATGCAACCCTTTTGGTAACTAAGGACTAATTGTAACAACTATTTCAAAACTAAAGGTTAAATAAAAAATTGAAAAACAAAAACTAGAAATAAAAAAGTTTGAAAAAGGAAGGTGAAAATTGAAAAAGTTTTAAACCTAAAGACTAATAGTAAAAATAATTGAAAGTAAAAGGTTAAACTTAAAAATGTTTTATAGAAAAGGACTAATAGCAATACTATTTATTATCTAAGGGGTAAAAGTTAAACTTTATGTAAACTAAGGGTTTAAAGTATAAAATTGAAAATTTAAACAATTATATAAAAAAATGTTTCATGTAAACTGTATCTTCTTCTTCGTTTGAAACTATATGACGTATGTTTTATGGTTTGTTGGTTTTTATTCGGAATTATTCGGCAAAAATCAAACACGTTATGATGATGTATGAAGGTTCGCTATTCTAATGGAAGTTGTTATGAGGCACGCGAACTACCGAAACTCGAAACCCAAAAACCGAAACATTGTCTTCTTCATTTAACAAACTCAAACCGCTTGAAGAACAACCAAACCAAGCCAAACCGCTAGATAGGAAGGACTCAAACCACTGCAAGTTGATTATCAAATCGATAGTATCTTGAAGTTCAAACCGCTGCTCAGAAAGGAGTCAAATCGCTATAGGAGTGTATCAAATCGCTAGAAACCTTGAAGTCAGACCGCTGCTTATGGAGTGACAAATTGCTGCTTGACAAGACTCAAACCGCAAGAAGAAGTAAGATCAAATCGCTATAACCCTTAATTCAAACCGCTGTTTAAAATGTTATCAAACCTGAACAAACCGCTAAGGAAGAAACTGGCAAACCGCTAGTATGCTATATCAAACCGCTACTTCCACTGGTTCAAACCGCTGCTATCTTTCTAGTCAAACTGCTAAAGTAGTCTGCAAATTATTATCAAATCGCTACCTTTTTATGAACCAAATCGTTGGTACTTTTTGTGGTGCACAAAAAAACAAGACAAAGCGCTAAAAATATGGATATGTGTCTTTTGCTTTTTCTTTCAAACCGTGGGTACCACACAAAAGTCTCAAAAAGCTTGAGCAAGCTTTGAGAATAAGCTGATTAAATGGAAAATAAGCAACAAAAGTTGTACCACAAAAAGCTACTTTAGTTTAGTAGAGAAAGTCTAAAGCTCTTTGTTGAAAAAAAATAAGTAAAACCTAAAAATGAAGAAAAAAGAAGTCGTGCCTTTTAAGCTCTCAAGAAGCTTTGAATAAGCTATTTTAAAAGAGAAATAAGCTACAAAATCTTTTAACACTAAGCTACTTAATGATTAGAAAAGGAAGTCTTAAGCTTTTTGTTTTAAAACTATGGAAGAAAAGAAACTAATAACTATGTAAAAAGTCTGAACTTTTTGTTGCAAAACAGCTTTGAATAAGCTGAAAACCTAACAAATAAGCTATAGAATAATCATGAAAATAAGCTACGAAAGTTGTTAACCACAAAATAAGTTACGAAAACTAGTTAAAAAAACACGATGGGTATGCTTTTATAAGAAAAAAAGAAGCGAGCTTTTTATGAAATGAGCATAAAAACCATGTTATCGGTGACCTCAATAAGCTATTAAAATTTTTTTGATAACAAAACTGTGACAAGCTACATAATCCACAAAATGGGTTTGAAATATAGCATGGTATTAAAGTGAAAAGGTAAGAGCTTTTAATCTAAAAATCAAATAGAAAGAAAGAAAGAAAAAAAAGTAAGCCGTATAGAATAAGCCCAAATAAGCTAATCTGCTTAAGCCATAAATAAGCTTAAAATCACTACAAACAAATCACCAAACCTACCCAAGGCTTTTGACACCACATGTAGGAACCTTACTAATCATGATCACATAAGAAAATAAGGAAGAAATAAGAAGAATTGTAGAGAGAAACTAGAGAGAAAGAAAGGAGTGTTTGGATTGCTATGTGAAACAAGAATGTAATAAATGAACAACCCAGCCCTTCTCCTTGTGTGGAGAAAGGTATTTATACTTCTACCATAAGCCTTGGACGCCTATCGGCTTTCTACGGGCTAGGATCGTGTTTTGGTTGGGCTTTAGCCCACAATACGTGCACAATTAGCTTATAAAACGAGTCTGTTACCCTTACATTAGCCTATTACAACATATATTAATAAATGATCGAACTTCCTTGTTTGACTTATAATTTTGAGGCTAACAAAGTTCTTAAACCGTCGAATCACTACTTAAACCATAGGATATACTTGTAAACCTCGATTTTTAACCGCGAAGTTAAACCACTAAGTTAAACCACGAGCATCCTTTAGTTAAACCGCGAGAAGTAATCATAAACTGCGACCTAAAAAAGTTAAACCGTGAGACAAAGAAAGTTTAAACTGTGACACTCCGTAAATTCCCAGGTCAATATTTTACCTTTTACGTGCATTATTTTAACTTTTATAAGTTACGTGTTAATTTGACCTAAAACCGGGAAGTTCTCCTGCGTAAACTAAAAAACGTTATCGGACACATTCCGACTTCGGACTAAATTAAGTCTACTCATATTTTACTCATTATAGTCTAACTATAGTGTTACATAGGTTATGTACACTTACGTTTAAGACTTTTACGTATTTCGCGCGCGTTTCACGTTTTTATTATTTCATGCCCAACGGAACCCCGAAAACCTACCACCTTTGCATGAAAACCCAAGTTATCAACCACTATCTATCCTAAATTCAGAAATTTCGAAATTTGCTTCCCCTTCCTCTTCCCAAAATTCGGCTAGCTTCAAAAATAAAAGAAATTGTATCTTTTTTGAAAGTTGCATCTATGTGTGCATGTAAGAAGAGAAAATGACTTCTTAATAAGTCACTTTTATGTACCAACCATCCATGCAAAATAAACATGTGATCCTCTTACACACATACATCTAGTTTGACTAGTAAACTTGAATAAGACTCATGATACTTGAACTTGGTCCCAAAGTTGGTTCACTCTTTCTTGTTTTCTCTTCCTAGTCGACGAAACCACAAGGACCACCACAAGGGTTCTAGTCATTTTATTGAGCCATGTGTGCACCTTAAACCCTAACCCTTCCCATATAAATACCATCCTTATTCTCATTTTAGGTCACACACTTATCATAACAAGCCACCAATTTTTTTCTCTCTCTTTCTCCCTTGTTCTTGGCTCTCGGCACAAAACCCACACCAAAAGGGTTCACCATCTTTGATTTTTGATCTATTTCAAGTGTTCCAAGTTCATACTCATGGTATTCTAAGGTGTTCCAAAGAGTTAATCTATTCATTTTCCAAGTTTAATCAAGGGTTTAAAATATAGGGTTTCACTTTTATTTGGGTTTTTCAAGATCCAAGTCTCCTAATCAAGTTCTTGTTATTTATTCTTGTTCATCACACTTGTAAGATGAATCTTGAATTTATCTTGTTTATTTATGTTCTTATTCTTAGATCTATACAATCCATGTGTTTGTGTCACTATTTTGAAAGTAAATAAGAGGGGTTTGTAAAGATATATGAAGATGTTGTGTTTACTTTGTAAGATTATTGATGTTAGTATTAAGATAGGTGGATTAGTGTGTTAATGAGATGGGATTAAGTTAGTCTTAAGTATGGTTTATTGTTGGATTAAGTAGATGAAGGAGGTTAGGTTAGATTTGGGATATTGTGAAGTTGTGGTGGAGTTTTGTGATGATTTCGGCTAATATAGCTTGCTGCCCAGAAACGCTAAATAGGTTTAGGACAACTTAAAAATGTTTTGAATATTAGCTGTCATTCTTATCCCATGTGTCTCCCATTAGTTGTCAATCATGATTAGCCTAGTTGTCAATCATTATCTAGTCAATCATTGATTAGTGTCTATCCATTTATCCTTATACCCCTATAAATTGTAATTTATGATTAATGGAATTGACTGGTATGTGCTTAATTACACATACCATTTTCCATTAAAACCGGACTTAAATGACCAAAAACGTACCAAATACATTGTATTTGTATGTTTTGCATTTGTATTGTGCAGGTAACGGATATCTAAGAAAAGGACAAAAACAAAGCAAAAACGACAAAACCGAGCACGAGAACGGAAAGAGCGTGAAGAAAAAGTCAAAGTCAAAGTCAAAAAGTCAACCAAAGTCAACCCCGAGAAGTAGCATTGGAAAGAGCATCGAAAACCGAACCCGAAAAAACCAAAATGTCAAAGTCGGCCCACCCGTACCCACCTAGTGGGCCCGGGTCAGCCCACTTATATATTACACTCATTTAAACCCTTTTAAATAAACTTAAGGCCAACCGGCCCAATACCATATGGCCCAAACCCCTTTTAACCCCATTAGCCCAAAAACCCTTTCACCCTAACTTCGTTAGTCCTTAAAGGACTGTCCTTGCAAACGGCATATACACCTTCAGGGGGTATTTCTGCCAAACTCCCTTATAACCTTTAACACCACAAGGACCATACATGCAATAACCATATATAATATGAGGGACCAATCATGCCATTAACCCAAACCCTCACCCTGTTATGCCCCGCACCCAGTCAAATATATTAACCCTTTCTTTCCCGCCAAACCCAAAACCCTATTCATTATCTCCTCCACGTGATACCCTGCAACATCAGACAAACCTGTCACTCTTACCACATCACCCCACTTTACTACACCCCAAAAACACCTTGGCGATCCCCTATAATTCTATTGGACAAGGGAATGAAGACAAATGATGAACGGCTTAGATTGAAAGGATTGGGGACCAAGAAATATTGAAGGGCTAGGATGATACTTTAAGGCCTCTCACATAACAAACACAACAAGCACAACTCCACTGATTATTTAAAGAAGAATGAAGACAGAAGACAATGTATCGAGGAGTAGTTTAGTTTAGTTTTAATTTTACTTTTAAATGTCTTTAATTATGTTTTAAATTCTGTCTTTTACATTTAAGATTTTGTAATCCTTTTTACTTAATGAAATTCCAAGTTTTTATTAAGATCTGTCTTTGAATTTGCCATTTGTTTTTAGCTTATTTGAATCCTTAAAATGTGTTGAAAGTTGCTTATTTATGCTTATAAGTCTGAGATTTAATCTATTTATGCAAAGTTTTGGCCTAAATTCCTTTTTTATAATCTGAAAAGTAGCTAAAAGGGTGTTTGGGTTAAGGTTCAAAAT
>BQNB010147811.1:0-16390 GCA_026074375.1 Tanacetum coccineum
CATCAAACATCTGTTACACGCACTCCTCAGCAGAACATCGTTGTTGAAAGGCGAAACCGAACTCTTGTAGAAGCTGCTCATACAATGTTAATATTTTCTAAAGCTCCATTATTTTTATGGGCCGAAGCAATCAATACAGACTGTTACATCCAAAACCGTTCAATAATCCATCATCGATACAACAAAACTCCATATGAGCTTATACAAGATAAGAAACCGGATTTATCATTCTTTCATGTCTTTGGTGCACTATGTTATCCTACCAATGATAATGACGACCCAGGTAAATTAGATGCAAAAGATGACATTGGTATTTTCGTTGGTTACGCGCCCGCAAAGAAAGCATTCAGAATCTACAACAAAAGGACCTAGAAAATTATTGAAACAATTCATGTAACATTTGATGAGCTGACGACTATGGCTTCTGAACAATTCGGTTCAAGACCCAGACTTCAATGTATGACTCCAGCAACATCCAGTTCAGGACTCGTTCCAAACCCTGTTTCTCAACAACCTTGTATTCCACCAAATAGAGATGATTAGGATCACTTGTTTCAACCTATGTTCAATGAATACTTCACTCCTCCACCAATTCCTGTTACTCCAGCTCAAGAAGTTGCTGCTTCGTGAGCTGTGGTTTTAGCTGATTCTCTCGTGTCAACTTCCATTGACCAGGATGCTCCATCATCAATTACTCCATCAATACAAGAACAAGAACAATCACCAAACATTTCTCAAGGTTTTGAAGAATCACCAAAAACACCAATCTTTCGTGATGATCCACTTAATGAATCTCCTCATGTAGAATCAACTTCTCAAGGGTCATCATCGAATGTGAGACAAACCCACACTCTATTTGAACACCTTGATAGACGGACTAAGGATCATCCTATAGCAAACGTGATCGATGATCCTTCTCGTTCTGTCTCTACAAGAAAGCAACTCCATACTGATGCCATGTGGTGTTACTTCGATGCCTTCCTAACTTTGGTAGAACCAAAGAACCTCAAACAAGCAATGAACAAACCATCATGGATTGATGCAATGCAAGAAGAAATTCATGAATTTTAAAGACTAAAAGTTTGGGAATTGGTGCCGTATCCAGATAAAGTACTTTTGATCAAACTAAAGTGGATTTATAAGGTCAAGGCGAACGAATTTGGTAGGGTACTTAAGAATAAGGCTAGACTAGTTGTTCAAGGTTTCAGACAAGAATAGGGAATCGATTTTGAGGATTCATTTGCACCGGTTGCTAGAATAGAGGCCATCCGTATCTTTGTAGTAAATGCCGCTCATAAGAATATGACAATCTACCAAATGGACTTCAAAATGGCTTTCTTAAATGGCGAGCTCAAAGAAGAGGTCTACGTTTCTCAACCAGAAGGATTTGTTGACCAGGACAACCCATCGCATGTGTACAAGCTCAAAAAGGCCCTCTATGGTCTCAAACAAGCACCGCGTGCATGGTACGACATGCTGTCAAGCTTCCTAATCTCACAACAATTCTCCAAAGGTACATAGATCCAACACTCTTTACACGGCAAGTTGGGAACGACTTATTACTGGTACAAATTTATGTTGACGATATAATATTTGCATCCACTAATATTGCCATGTGTAATGAGTTTGCTAATCAGATGACCATTAAGTTCAAGATGTCAATGATGGGGCAGATGTCATTATTTTTAGGATTACAAATCTCTCAAAGTCCTAGAGGCATATTTATAAACCAATCTAAATATGCTTCTGAAATTGTTAAAAAATATGGTGTGCTCACTAGTGATTCTGTAGAGACACCTATGGTAGAAAAGAGTAAACTAGATGAAGATCTACAAGGGACACCAATTGATGCTACACTTTAACGTGGTATGATTGGATCCCTCATGTATCTGACATCCAGTAGACCATACCTTATTTATGCAGTCTGCTTATGTGCCCGGTATCAGGCAAAGCCTACCGAAAATCACTTAAATGCAGTTAAGCGGATCTTTCGATACCTAAAGGGAACCATTAACATGGGTCTCTGATACTCGAAGGATACCGATATGTCTATGACAACATATGCAGATGCAGATCACGCAGGGTGTAAGGACACTAGACACAGTACATCAGGAAGTGCTCAGTTCTTAGGTGACAAACTTGTTAGCTGGTCGTCCAAGAAGCAAAAGTGCACTGCCATCTCGAGTACATAGGCTGAATATATTGCCTTATCTGGGTGTTGTGCTCAAATCATATAGATGCGTTCGCAGCTAACAGATTATGGTTTTCAATTCAACAAGATTCCTTTGTACTGCGACAACAAGAGTGCGATTGCTTTATGCTGCAACAATGTTCAACACTCACGAGCCAAGCACATTGATGTTCGCTACTATTTTATAAAGGAGCAAGTGGAAAATGGAACTGTGAAGCTATACTTTGTCTGGACTGAATACCAACTGGCTGACATCTTCACCAAACCTTTGCCAAGAGAAAGATTCAACTTCTTGATCGAAAAGCTCGGTATGAGAAGCATGTCTCCGGAAACGTTGAAATGTCTGGCAGAGGAAACAAACGAGTGATGGTGGTAACTCATATCCTGTATTATATGTACATAAGAAAACAAAAAAACTCAAAAATATTTTTTCTTTTATATAAATTTTTCAAAAAGAAAAAAAAATAAAAAATCAGAAAAATATAAAAATATGTATCTCTTGCATGTCTTCTGAAAATCGATAACATTTACGGTCTTAGAAATGTCATTTAATAATGATACGAGGCTATAAATGAAGTTCGAGCAGAAGTTCAAAAGTTTTCAAAACATGCCAAAATGGCTTGCTATTATTTCAGATAGCAACCCGATCATCATGTTAAAGGCAAGTATTTCAAAAAGAAAACTTGACCTCATAACAGGAATTTATTATCGGGCATGGTCTACTTTATGACCATGCAAAGGCTTGTGATTACTTTGCATCATGACCCGTGCTTCCTATATTTAATTAGTGTACGTGTTAGTGCGTTTATGTGTCAAAATAAGAGAAATCTTATTTTTATTGGTAAAAAGTTGTCTTCACAATGAATCAGTATTTTCAGTAATCACAAAAAGATTTTCAAAGACAATTCGACCACTCAAACAATGAAAATAGCTCTTTAAATAGAAAACGAGTCATTATTTGAGGGGGAGAAAGTGTCATCAAATAATCTTTTAAAACGGTCTTTCAAAATAAGTCACGAAATAAACGAATAAAGTTTTTGATAATGACGGATAACCACTTAAAGGGGAGTTAACTTATATTAACTAAAAGGGCTTTAGATGTCATTTGTTTCAAACTTTAGGGACTTATTTGCAATTTAAGACTTAGGTGATTCTCACGGAATAGATTTAAGCTTATCAATTCTTCGAACACGATCTCAAGTATAGGTGCGTACAAGGTTTTGCTGATTCCGAGGTATTGAAACCAGCAAAGGGGAAGGAGAATCTACACTAGAACGTACAACAAGTATACTTGATAGAGTCTATAGCCTTTTTTTGATTTTAGGCCATTCTAGGAAGACAAATGTCATAACCGCAGAGAAAATCAGTGTTTTAACTTGTTAACTTTCGGATGCAGTATTTCATCCACATGGGGGAAGAGATATCTTATTATTTTTAGTATGCATTATTTGAGATACCAGGGGGAAGTGTTGTAAGAAGATTTATTTTAAGCGTAAGAAGATTTTTTACAGATTTAATAAATGCTTCCACAAACGGTTAATCAATAAGCTTATTTTAAAAGGGAGTAGAATTAGTTGACAAAAGAGGTACACATAGGTTTGACAAGTATGATGATTCCTTAAGTTAGTCAGTATTCCATAGAAAGAAATGAGTACATTTGGGACTTAGTTGACTTAGGTGTTATCATTTCGACTACTTAGAGGGAATAATTGTGACATCCGGGACTTAGTTGACTTTGGTGTTACAATTTATATCATCAATATCATGTAAGGA
The DNA here is from genome assembly GCA_026074375.1 of Tanacetum coccineum. Classification (NCBI taxonomy): domain Eukaryota; kingdom Viridiplantae; phylum Streptophyta; class Magnoliopsida; order Asterales; family Asteraceae; genus Tanacetum; species Tanacetum coccineum. The sequence goes on from BQNB010147811.1 coordinate 3,965, forward strand.
GAAATGCGGACATCTGGGACTTAATTGACTTTGGTGTTATGGTTTCAAATTATTTGTGTACTTCGGATATTTGGGCTTTTTACATCAAGACTTCTTAATGCGGCTTGCAAGAAATATTTGAATCTACTCAAGAAAGGATTGCTGATTTAGGGAGAAGCTAAGACAACTTCTTAAGAGAGACTACGGGGAAGACCTACGGCTGCTACAAAGAACCATATGATTCTATCATATGATGTTCTCATCATTTAGGTCATAATAATCTTGTGAATATATATGTGTAATGTAGACTTAAAAATTAGGCATATATAGTGTTTGAGTATGAATTTTCAAGAATTTCTTAGTAAATTCAATTTTTTTCAAATTAACATACTCAAACACCATATAATACCCTCATAAATTGAGGGGGAGCATTAAAAATGTTCCTAATACGGATTGTTAATAATTGGATATTTTTTCCCTGAAAGCAGTTATATTTGAATCAATTGATATCCAAAATACCAAGGGATTTAATATTTTTGATAAGGGGGGAAATGTGATTAAAATATATGGCTAATAATGTGATTTTTAAGATCTCAAGTGTACGCTATCCCATATATGTGCTAAACTCTTTCGATTAATCGATGCACATATAAAAGGGTAGCAAATGGTTACGTGATTGGCTGTAATGTGGAAATACCAAAAGACCGACCATTTATATTACTGCATTGGAGTTATAAGGTGGTTAAGTTTAGGTATTCATTCCCATGATCCAGCCAGAACCGGAGGGATCTACCCAGGGATATTCCACTAGATAGTGTAGTAGTCCTTAGGTATGAAAAAAGGAGTAAAAGTGAGAATAAGGGAAGAGTGCCGACTGAGATGGAGCTAGTACTGGAACAAACCCAAAAAGGTACTAGTTATGAAGTCTCGGTAAGCGCTAAAGGGGTTGAAGAATTAAAAAGAAAAGTTAAGATAAAGGGTGAAAAAAAGAAGCCCTCCTTACACTTAGGCAGAAACCGGATTAATACATCTGCTGTCATGAATCACAAAGATGATTGCTGACATTGAAGACTGACATCATGGACCCAGTGATGCAATGCACAACTCTCCCTAGCCACTCAGAATCTCTCACAAGAATTCTGTTTCATTTCTCACAGATATTACACGTATTTCTATCAACTTTTTCACTCCGAGTTAGTTGGTATTGAAAAGGTCGCAGTCTGCTCTAGCCTCCGATCACTAAAACCAAAGTACATTATTGAGTCTAGAGCTAAAAGAGATCATCCATAAATCTCATTAGGATACTTGTCAAAATTATGCTTGCTAAGTTACACAATATGAATAACAAGAAATATATAAAGAGTCTTACGCATTATCCTTGTGATTTTGCCAGAACATCCGAGTGATACTTAAGTATTCATAGTGAAGATGGAAATCCTGCTTGAGCCAACATCAAACAAGCTCATGGTAGGTGACTTGTGCGATTCTATACCAATCAAGCTTGTGACAACTAGAAAGAAATGACGGTGCGATTCTATATGAATCAAACTTGTTCCAGGATATGAATTGACGATTGATGAACTTTGAAATGCTTAAAACTCTTGATGTGTCACAAAAACACTTTAGCAAGTGACACATCGATTGATTTTCAAATCAATTTTTATTTCAATCGGTGAGATAGTAACTCACTGGTTCACTCATACCATGTTGTCTTCTTTGAGACGTTCTAGTAATAAGAACAGCTAGTACAGCTGCAAAACCTTGTTAAGAAGATTCTTTAGAATTCTATCTGATCACAAACAATATTTATACTAATTAACGGGGAACCGTGGTTATTGCAACTGTATTTGATGAAGTGATAAAGACACTTTTGTCCATATCTGTTGATTATCACTAACCTAAACCTGCAGGTATTCCCGACGATGGTAGCAGCTAGACTTGGACGAGTCAGATTCATAGCCGCATGCTCATACTCGACCGCATTCATAAAGACATCATGAAAGCTCAAGTACATGTTTCAAGACTTCCGCTACTCTGATACTATATGTCTTTCTTGAAGCGACACATTATTATGTTGATACCGTACGTCCTCCATAAAGTGACAAAGTGTTAAAGTTAAAGAATATCAAGAAAGATGGCTCCACACGCTTTCAATATCAAGAAAAGTATGAGCATGTCGGTCCGAAGGTCACAAGTGCACAAGATGGAAAAGATAACAAGTTAATGATAAAGGAGATTTTATTTGGTTGATGATTTCTAAGTACTCAAGATCATATTCTTAAGTCAAAGATGCAAGTCAAAGCCTAAAGTCAATGATCACTACAACATATCACAAGCTAATGATTAAAGTTAAAGACTACGAGCTCAAGACTAAAGTCAAAGCATAGAATGCTAGGTTTAAGTTTTTTTGCAAATTGGAGTGACCTCCCTTAGGGGGAGATTGTTAGAAACACGAAAAGTATCGGTCACTTCTAATATAGTTAGTCATAACTCGTAGTTTAATCCAATGTAATGTTAAGTAAGCTAACCGGGCCAAAGACACATGGAAAGCCCATAAGCAAAGCCTATGGCCAGTTAGCATTGACGTATAAATACCCTCTCCATACATGGAGAGGGTGTTGGTTGGTTGATTTATTCACACATAATCTAATCTTTCATTCTTTCTTACTTTCTCTCACTAGAACCTTCCTCTCATCCACTTTCTCTCTCTAAAATTTCTTCATAGTTATTTGGTGTTATAGATTACTAGCATATTCTACATAACTCACCCATGAGTTGGTCACTCACAAACCAAATCCGTTTAATATAATAGAAGTAAGAGACTTCGTGACAATAAGAATGAAATATTATTAAATTGTGCAAATGCCATTATAGGCGCAACCAAAAATAGGATGATATATCGTTGTCACCATAACTATAAAAATTATCATTAGAAAAGGGTGAACTGTTAAAATTTATAAAGATTATAAAGTTGATGATTTTGATAACTCATTGCACAATCCCAGTTGATCATCCATTGCACCACATTGGTATGCATTTGGTTCCCATACCTTAGATTTACACTACCTATTCATTGATGTTTATTTGAATGTTTTTAAGCTTATTGATAACTAATTTTTAGTAGATTTTCTGCTTGGAATTAACTTGTTTATATCTTAATTACATATAAAGCATAATCACTTTCTATATTTAGTAATATTTAATTTTCAACTTATACATGTTTATGCATAATGTACAACTCATATAAACATAATTAAAACTTGATAATTAAAACATAATTAATATTCTTAATAAAACACCTCATTACATAAATATTTAAAAATGAAAATAATTAATACATAATTAATAAATAATTAATACACCCATTACTTAAAAATACAATAATATATTCATATTGTACAACAATAAAAATCATATATCTATAAAATCGTACATATGATATCTCCCTAAAATAATGTGTTGGGATTTTACAAACTAGTTAACCAAGTAACTATGAGTATGCAGCGGATTGGATCTAGCTTGATGTTATAAATTAACACATAATAATATAAACAATATACTAACCTTTGTTATTGATATAAAATCAATAAACGAGAGTAAATCTAGATCTTGAAACTGTTAGTGATTAAAATAACCACCTCTATGGTATGCTTACACTACACGTCACCCAGATACGCCAGGATGCTAGTACTTGTTTCACGATTAACAAGCTAACACCACGTGTTCTTGTTCTTGCTTCAAAACCAATTTGATCACACAAAGAAATATATTTTCTTTGTTTTTGTTAAGTTCAGTCTTCTAAACCAATTCAAATACTATTGTATATTGTTGTATGTTTTTGGTGTGTTTGAAAACTAAACCAAGCATAGGTTTATATAGACTTGGTATTTTGCCCTTTAATTAAAAGACATTTACCCTTTCATTAATTGACAGTCGTTTACCCTTTCATTGAAAGTTATTTACCCTTTCTTAAAAGTCATTTACCCTTTCTTGAAAGTCATTTACCCTTTTAAGAAAGTCATTTATCCTTTCTTAAAAGTCATTTGCCCTTTCATTAATTGAAAGTCATTTAACCTTTCTTGAAAGTCATTTACCCTTTCAAGAAAGTCATTTACTCTGTATTGACTACAAGTGTCGTGTATGCTGCTTCACATCACTTCCAAAAATAGCCTTCATAACTACCTTATTCAGGATAGCGTTTGAATTATAATTAAAAAATGATATCCACACATGCAAGACTTATTTTCATCTCAAGTCTAAGGATGACTTATTTCAACCATTTTTGATATTTTACTCATGACAAGGATCCAAAAGTAAATATTCGAAAGTTGGGGTTGTCTAATATGCATCCCTTGTGAATAACATATGAGTTTGGTGGGAACAATCCATAGATTCAAAAATGTATAACCAAACACTTATATTTGTCTTAATTTAACAATATTCCCATATTGTTAATTGACAATGGACGGATTTAGAATAATTAAATTATTCAAAGATTCAACATGCAAACATAGAACACAGTAGTATAAATAAAAATGATCATACTAGATATGTCAATTCATTATTTAAATACAACTGCTTTCAGTTCCATATTCAAATACTAAAAAAACAAATATGCATATGACTAATTAGTAAGTTGAAATCTAATGTTTCCAACATTCTCAATTCTTTCTTTATAAGAAAGCTAAATAGTCATCTGAGTAAACTTTCTGAATACTTGTTTCAAATTCATAAATTTTGAAGGATTTGAATGATATGATGAGTGTCTTATTGTACATGTGCATACTATTACAAGTGTCATAGTATGAAATTGTCACATTACTTTTATGGGGTATTTGAAGTCAACAACATACCTATCTAAGACAGTCATCTTTACAGTTTCTTAAAATATAAAGTATTCTTATTCTTTAATGTGTATTGCAACAATGCTCTTAGTTGAGCATATCTAGTTAGCAGATTTATCATAAATGATGAAATACTACTTTAACTAGGATTGATTATCCTCTAGCATCAGTGTACACAAACAACATGATGCCTTATAATTTGTACACGTTTGTTTTAATAGTCATCTAAATACTCTCAATTAGGTACTGTTGTTGTTAGCTCATCTTGCTCTCATGCAAAAGTAACAAACAATCTCATACACAATATAATATATATGATGAATCCTTAGTTAAAAACACAAGGTTTCCATTCATATATTAAATTTATCTCAAGTTAAATATATCATTTAAGACTTGCTTCAATGATATATTACATTGTGTTGGACTTAATCACCACATATGTTTATTTCAATAAACATTTATTCCAAGGTCGTTTGTTTTATTCCCTAAATTCCCAAGTGAAGTTTCATTCTAATCTTAAGGATTAACGTCTAGCTTAGATGGAATGATACTTTCAATATGTTACACAACATATGAATTTTAAGGAAAAAACCTAATGCTCCCACTCGATGTCAGGTGTACTCAGGAGTTATCTTAATTTAATCAAAATCATATTGTAATTAAACTTAAGATTTCAGATCCTTGATTCATGATCTAATCCACATTTAGATTCTCTTTTAGATTCTCTTATCTTATATGCTTTATAAAGATTATCTTGAACTCATAACCCTTTTCGATTAGACACCATCCTCGCAAAGGTAATCATTGAGAAAAGAGTTATGAAACCTAATTGTCATATATTCATGAACATGTGTATGACTATGAATCATCTTTATATAATTAATGCATGTAGAAAAGAAAATTTAATCACAGTCAATTGCTTGAGTAAGATTAAAAACTCTTATCATAAGTCAGGCACAATTTTGTCCTTACAAGTCTTTCTTCAAAAGAAACTCATTCTAACCTCACAGTTTAACTGTTTGGTGAAAGATCAATCAAGCTCAAACATTGACTGTCTTTTAAGGACTGCATCTTTTCATTTATTGTTCTAAGACACTTATTGGATTCAAGATGTGATAATTCATCTTATTAGTTAGCAGGTTTACTATGACCCTCTAACTTATATTCCTCAGCACTGATATTAAAATATCACTCCATTGATGAGGCATCTTTGCGAATTTATAAATGAGAGTTACATTATACTTTGGTTTGACATTTACATGTTTAACCTTAGTATGACATCAGCAAGTGAATTTAGAAGGTTATGTATTTTATTCTTGAATATCTTCAAGATCTATAGATACTCCCACTTATTTTTGTAAGTAGAGTCAATTCTCTAAATACTAAGTAATTTAAGCAACAAAAAATTGTTCTTAATTGGGAAATATAAAACATATTTTACAGTTCTCATCTCTAACTTGTTAATAATATGCTTCATAAGAAATTAACAAATTTTAAAACTTTAATCAAGACATAATGCAATTCATCCCAATCCATAAACAGATAATGTCTTGAATACCTTCTAGGTTGGAACTATATTGAGTGTATCCACGGCGCACACAATTTTCTAACCTTGATCAATTTTGGATGTAGAGCCATTAAATTTATTAGAAATCAAATAATATGAATATAGTTTGTTTAAACAAATTAGACATACCACAATAATGTGGCATTCTATGAGTATTGGAATAGTGAGACTGCATCAGAATTCTTTAGATAACTTAATTCTCTTTGGAGCAAATACTTATCAATTAGGTCGAGCCAAATTGAATATAAAGTATTTTAAAACCAAGTGCATGCTATAATGTATTTTTTTGAATAGTTCAAGAACTCTATGTTCATGTGTTTGCAAGAAAACATAACATGTCAAGTATACATTTGTTAGCCTTAATTTTATATAAGTCGAACAAGAATGTTATCGGTCTTATTAGTCGTAACTAGTCTTGTTAAGTAATAGGCTAGTCGGGTTCAACGGGCTTGGATTGTAATCTAATATTGTCCGTGTTGCGGGCTCAAAGCCCAAGAAAAGCCAAGCCCGGCCCAAGTTAGAAAGCCCATAAGCCACTCATGGCTCAAGGGTATAAATAGAACCCTCTCCACACATGGAGAGGGTGTTGGTTACCATTTGCATAATTTGTGTGTGTGTGTAATCTTCCAACTCTAGTTTTCTCTCTAATAATCTTTCACTTTCCTTATCTCTTTTCTATCTTTATTTTGCTTATTGGTATAGCTTATTATTGTGAAATGGATTAAGCTTTTGGGATAACATTTGGTATCATTCGCCACGGGTGGGTTTAGTTTTTGTTAGTTTTAGTGGTTGTTTCGTGTTAGTTTTTGTTTGTTTGTTTCGTGTTTTGTTTTTTTTTGATCGTATAAACAATATGATATTGTCATAGATATTACAAGTAGATTTAAAACCATATCGTTTAATAAGGAATTATGCATTATTATTCTATAGATAACGTTTCGGGAAGCAACATCAGAAAGGCAACAAGTTATCATATAAAATAAGATGCAGTGATCCTTAAAACTATGGTTGTTCATATTGGGAAAGTAATGGATTATTTCAAGACAAGCTAGAAATAATATGGGTAACTAACAAGGAAATAAAGCTTGTAGCTCCCACTGAATTAGACAACATTAAATGAATGTCTTTTCAGTAGCAAAAAGCAAAGTTCTCACTAGATTTGTCAACATTGTAAGTGTTACATCACTGGTAGATAGCAAATAGCGATTTATTTACTTTCTTACTCTCTTAGAATGCCTATAAGTAGCAATGTACTTAGAGATATTGTACAAAGTATATGAAGTTTTACTTATGTAGATGGGAGACTAGCCATTAATGCTTTCATTTAACTTGAATATTAGCATGCAATTTCTCCTTAATCGGTCTGCATAACCACAAGGGTGTTTAACACCTTAGGGAATAAAGTGAGACCAAGAAAAATACCTAGAAGATATGCTAGTAATTTTCTTTACTCATTGTGGTTTATTAAGAATTCCTCTTATTAACATTTAAAACTCATACATCGTCTTGACAAGTTCAAGATGTCATTATTTTGGTAGTTATAGCCAAAATGTTCTCTAGTTACACAAAATATTTTATCTTTAAAAGATTTCAAAACCGAAAAAGGGTAATGAAAGATTGAAAGTGAGTTTAAATATAATGAGAAAAATTCAATTATAATCTTATCATTGTTTTGTCAAGCAAGATATGAAGAGAGATAAAAGCGCCTGATAACAAGAAGCTCATAATAAATAAATAATATATATACATATATATGAGTAAGTCTCTCTCTTTCTTACCAGGAAAGGAGACTACGTTTGTCTTTTCAAGAAAAACAACCTTTCGTTTACGAATTTATGTTGCAGTAATACCATTAATTAGAATATAGAAAGTTCAATTTTAGTATTTTGATAATTAATTCTTTTAGAAATTAACTACCCATTATTTTGAATAAAGCAATTAATTTACTAAAAGACTAAGATCCAACTTGAACTCCCACTTATTACAGAAGGTCTGACCAACTAGTAAACAAATGAGGCAAGAGGTAAGCGATGAGCGTTAATTGCATTGAAGATGCAACTCTTAGAGTTATAAGACACATAGCATTGGTAACACATATAGTAATATCATGTACATGTTTTGTCTCATCTTATGCCTCGGGTCCAAGGTCTGACAAATCATACTCGATTTAGTCAACCAATATAAGAGCCTGCATTAATTAACATAGGTCTGACCTATAGAGAAAAATTGTCTTGGGTTGGAATTAACTTGAGGTCTGACCAGAGAGAGAAAACCAATTGCAAGTGTTCTTAGATTGGGCGGCATCGACTTAAATTACAAAAAGGGTATCACATAAGTTTAATAAAACCATATGTCAAAAGGTGTACAAAGACGCATGTATACATCTTTGTAACATAAGTTAAGAAAAACAATTTGTCAACTTATAATAAAACAAGTTTCGATAATTTAATGTCCATTTTAATTTGTCAAAAAACCAAGTTTTACAAATAACATATAATTGGTCACAAGGAATTAAAGTTGTGCACATAACAGATAAAATTAAATCAAGATTCGAGTAAGTTTGTCGTGGGAAGTCTTGTAAGACCATGATTATCGGATGTAAACCGAACCCGAGTTGACACATAAACTTCACAAAATCTTAATTTAATTAAAGCAAGTTTCAATATAAGTATTAGTCCGTTTTAATTATTTTAAAAATCTTTGCAAATATAAAAATTCACAATGAAAACATATAAGCAACTAAAACAGACAGAAAAGGGGTACAAGATAAAGACAGGCTTTTATAAGAAAGCTGTAAATCACATAATGCTCTGAGAGTCTTAAGGCTGTATAATAAATAATAAGGAAAAATAAAATCCGTATTTAATTAACAATTTTAATTAAATGTAGCCTTTTATGCTTTATTAACCGGTAATATAATCAAGATCTAGCTTTTATTTATTATTTATGACAAGAATGCATGGTTATTGTCATAATTTTCTAATAAAACGATAAATAAAAATGTATACGAAACGGATCTAGCGTTTTTATGGTGTGTAACCCATAACATCAAACGAGTTGGCTCGTGATGCCACTGTTGGGATTTTACAAACTAGTTAACCAATTAACTACGAGTATGCAACGGATTAAATCTAGCTTGATGTTATAAATTAACACATAATCATATAAACAATATACTAACCTTTGTTATTGATATAGAATCAATAAACGAGAGTAGATCTAGATCTTGAAACCGTTAGTGATTAATATAACCACCTCTATGGTATGCTCTCACTCCACGTCACCTAGATACGTCAGGATGCTAGTACTTGTTTCACGGTTAACAAGCTAACACCAAGTGTTCTTGTTCTTGCTTCAAAACCAATTTGAATACACAAAGAAATATATTTTCTTTGTTTTTGTTAAGTTCAGTCTTCTAAACCAATTCAAATACTATTGAATATTGTTGTATGTTTTTGGTGTGTTTGAAAACTAAACCAAGCATAGGTTTATATAGACTTGGTATTTTGCCCTTTCATTAAAAGACATTTACCTTTTCATTAATTGAAAGTCATTTACCCTTTCATTGAAAGTCATTTACCCTTTCTTAAAAGTCATTTGCCCTTTCATTAATTGAAAGTCATTTACCCTTTCTTGAAAGTCATTTACCCTTTCAAAGAAAGTCATTTGACCTTTCATTAATAGAAGGTCATTTACCCTTTCGTTATGTATTTAAAGGATGTTAGTTATTACGTCTAACGGTAGAACTAACGATCGTTAAATTATATTTCGTGAAACATATTATATATTTAATAAATATACACGACATATATATATTAAAAACATAATAAAACGTATCCTATGTGTATACGTGTGTGCCCCCGATAGGCTCATGTGTTTCTAGCCGTATAAATAATTACACTAATGACTACAAACCAACATAATGGTGCATATAGTTTTGAAAACCATACTGGACGAACAGGTTTAACCGGGAACCGAAGTCAACATCATTTCGGATAGCCAATAAAATCCATTTGAAAATGAACTAGAGAGGACCCGTCAGAATTGATAAAAACGGGTGAGCCGGGCCTCACCGGGGTCAATTTTTTTTGTTTATTCGGTTAATCTCACATGGTACCCGCCTTCGCGTAACGCGTGATACCCTTCTAATATCTATTTATTAACTTAACAAAATTATATTTGTGCACAGTCGAATAAGATAAGAAGAGGAATCTAATAGATATAAACAAACAATGGAAACAATGACAATACTTCAATTCCTTACTTCCTAATCATCAGATAAAAAAACTATTCGCCTAACTTATTAATATGACACTGAAGGCAGATAACGAAATTACATACTCTAGCCCGACAATCAAGAACCAGGTAACCATTAATATCTTGATTGCAAGTATAACACACATACCGAGGAGATTTCTTTCTTCGAGCAAATGTTAAAGGATGTTTGTGATATGAATAAATTTTGGTGCCCTTAGCCCATATGTTTGCATAATAATCAATTCGACTAAGGCACCTAAGGTGAAAAGAAATTTTGTGTATTTGACAATGATAGAGTGGGAGTTTGGGATGCATTTCTATTTCATAAATATCACAGTAGAAATCTTGAGGATGATCTTGGACTGGGGCATAGGTCAATGGAACTTCATGTCCTTTGCAATACCTATGACGCGAGGATTGTGGCGACCTCATTGCACAATACATGTATAGAAAGAAGTCACATGTAACACCCCCAAATTCTGGTATGCAGCGGAATGGTAACAATGGGGTGCTACGTCAAAGCACAACAATCAAGATATAGGAAACGACCTTAAATGGACGTTTTAAGATAAGATTTCATTCGATGCCATAGCAAAATATCAGAGTTCATACATTAGGTCCCATATGTTTTAAAAGTCGTAAACATTTCCACATACGTCCTTAATTAAACAAAAGCTTCGTAATACCAAAAGATGACATAAGTTTTTATAAGATAAAGTTGCATCGAATTTAAATAAACACAGAATCCATCTTCATTGATATCCATCACGGCTCCCATCCAAGCTTATACCTTAGGACCTGAAATTAAACATTCTAAAAGCAACACATCGGTTGAGTGAATTCATAGGTTTATCAAGTAAAGAGTGGACCACAAGATTTAAGTGAAAGTAGACTATGAAACAAATTCAGTAGTCCAAAACATGTATTATTGCGCTAAGCTCATGACCCCGAAGCCTTAACTGTCTGTCTGCCCCAAATAGGTAGGGTGTCTGCCAAAACAGCCTACAGTTCTCTAAATGTTAAATGCACCATGATCAACTTGTGACCATAAATTCCGGTGGGGATTGTTAGTCCCGATAGATCTATCCACAACACTAGCGCTCACTATAATAGCAATTGACGGTTCATGATATTAGGGACTTAGATGGCACTGTGGTAACTTAGGCAATAATAATCAGGCAATAATCTGGATAGCATACAGTTTAAAATACTTGTGTCCGTAGTAAAACAAGCATGTAATTTCACCCAGTAGAGTTTATAAAACAATTAGATAGAAATGGGGATATGAACTAACCTCGAGTTATTGATAATCCAAATACAACAAAAAAATGCGTCACGACAATGACGGAATGCAACCTAAATTAATATAGGCCGTATAAGTACTAAGTACCTTGACTAACTAATGCCACATATAATTCTATATAGCTACATCACTATCTAATTGTTTTAGTAAAATTGTGTTTAATAAGTTAAAAAGTTTATATTTATCGTTTTAGTAAAACTGGCGTAACTTTCGCGTTTTAAGCCCGATTTTGACGTTTCTTAGGCCCACGCTTTCGTATTAAGACGAGTTATCATAAATTGACATTTTTGAATTTCGGATCTACTGGTGAACATTACTTTTACTGTTCACACCAGACCTTATGTATATTTTTATCGATTTAATTGTCGTAAAACCCGTAAACGTCGTATTTTATTCATTATAGCTCCGTTTTTAGTGATTCTTTCGAGGACATTCTCGTAATTGAAAGTTCTATATATTTATGAGGTTTACAAAAA